>PVJS01035255.1:0-21118 GCA_004027185.1 Glis glis | reverse complement strand
ACCATCACCATCACCACCATCACCATCATCACCATCATCACCACCACCATTATCATCACCACCATCACCATCACCATCACCATCATCACCATCATCACCACCACCATGACATCACCACCATCACCATCATCATCACCACCATCACCATCACCACCATCACCATCATCACCACCACCATGACATCACCACCATCATCACCATCACCATCATCATCACCACCATCACCATCATCACATCATCACTACCACCACCACCATCATCATCATCATCATCATCATCTGGTGTTTGGAATGTTTAGTAGGGGCTGAAATTTAGGGTAACTAGTGCTCACTTTAGAGGTCACATGTGGAAATTGTATTTTATGCTGGTTATTTGATTCTCATCTTAGCAACACCCCTTTGCCTCAAAGTCCCCACCCCTACTCTCTTGGCAGCCTTTACACGCAGGGCGGGAAATGGTGACCGAGGGAGGGAGGGACCACTCTTGCCATTTACTGGGGTGCTTCTGTAAGAAAGATGAAACTCCTGAGTGGTGAAGTGCAGTCAAGGAAATAGGCAAATAAGCCCCTCGCATTGGTCCCACGCTATTGCCTGTGTGACGTGTCCCCGTTTGCTGAGATGAGGTGCCCACTGGCCAGTGAGTTCTTTGCAACCAACAGGCAAGGGAGGGAGGGAGTTAGACTTACCTGTTTTTAAAAATTAACATCGTAGCCGGGCGTGGTGGCGCACGCTTGTAATCCCAGTACTTTGGGAGGCGGAGACCGGAGGATCCGGGTTCGCGGTCAGCCTCAGCTCTCTCTCTCTCTCTCTCTCCCTGTCTCTCTCTCTCTCTCTCTCTCTCTCTCTCTCTCTCTCTTTCTCCTTAGTGAGGCCCTCCTCAACTTCGTGAGACCCGGTTTCAAAATAAAAGTATAAAAAATAGGGCCGGGGGCATAGCGCGGAGGTAGAACGCCCCTGCGTTCAATCCTCAGTACTGAAAAAAAAAGTTAACATCGTGTCGTTCAACAGAATTGCATGTATACTGCTTTTGACCTCTCTCCTGCTTCTTGCTCATCCACCCACTACATTTTGGCCTGTCGCATGGAGTGGGGAAAGGAGACTGAGAAGAGAGGCAGAGGCAGACCAAACCTCCTCAGGGCCCCAGGTTCCCACCTCCTTCTATGGCGGTCTGGAATGAACGCATTTTCAGAGTGCTGCGAACATTTCCACAGGGCCACGGAGTAAGTCGAGCACGGTCTACTCTCTTGAGCATTGCCTACATAAGCGCTCCCCCGATTCTTATTTGTGTATTTAGCTTATTGTCCAATTGGGGACCAATTGGGAATGAAAGGAGGTGCTAAAAACAATTATTAGATATTAATTCATTAACAACAAGCCTCCACTTAACTGTCCAGCCCAGCTGAGATGCATGACCATCCTACCAACACCAGATCTTAGGCTCAGCAGATTTAGAACAACTTTTCACCAAAGGGTAAATGAGAAAAATAAGGACAATGTAAATATAAGATTGTCTCAGGCTTTTCCCTGGGACAGTCAATCCTTTCTCTGTGATTATATTCTTCCCACTTTTTTGTGTTAAAATGTCCTTTTTAAAATAAATTAATTGGTCCTGGGGGTAGAGAGTAGGGTTGTGATGTTTTTGTTAATCTGTCTGCTTGTTGTTGTTTTTAAGTAGTTAATTGGAACAATAAAAGTTGATGAGCCCCTACCCCCTTCTTAAATGCCCTGGTCCCTAAATCCTCAAATCTGGGACTGCTTATCTGGAGCTCACCAGCTGGCTGGGAAAAGGATCCCTTGCCCCATCAGTGGGGACTGTCCTGCTGAGCATCGGCCCGCTGGCTGCTCCACATCTGTATCCGTTCTGGCACTGGAGGAACTACCCATTCTCCCCGCTATGCTTGATTATTATAGATTAAATATGATCAGTTTGTTAACATTAGTTTTTAGTTTAGGCTTTTCCCTGGGACAGTCAATCCCTAGGAAGACATTAGCATCAACTCCTTTGAATCTCTCAAGAGTGGCCCTTCCCCCATCAGCCTACCCCAACCCTCCCCCACCCCAAGGGGTGGCAGCTCCTCTATCCTCACAGATACTGGAATTTGTCCCAGAACCATCTGGCACGCATCACTATGCAAAGACCCTCACCTAGGGAGCCCACAGGGAGATGGCTATCTCAAGACCCCACGTTGGGTTGTTATTTTTAAAGGCAGCTCATTCCGCCACTGCAGGGAACTAATTTCTTTTCAACACCGGGGGCAGCCTCTGCAGCACCCGTCCCCAAGTTAGGGGCACCGACAGAGATGGAGGAGGTGGGGGCAGGGTAGCTCTTACTAGCACATTTTTCAGGATCAAAGTCCTTTTATGACCCCAAAGATCTGGGGCTCTTGAATTATAAATTAAGGTTTCACTAGAGCCTTGTCTATCAACTCGTAGCCTGGCCTCCACGCAGGCAAATGGTGCTGGCTTCGGCGAGTCCTTTCTTAAGTGTCTTGGCGCATGCAAGCTCGGGTTTTCATCTCAAGCAGAGAAGCAGATGAGCCGTGCTTTTCCACGCGTAGAGAACCTTTTTGCTTCCTCTTTCAGAGAGCGGCGACGCATTCCATTGGCTCAGCAAAAATAGCCACAGACATGGAGGTTTGAAAGTCCTGAAGCATCTAGTCACGCTAATTCTGGGGCAAAGAGGAAATCACTCTTTACAAGGGAGAGGCAAGAGATCTGGAGGTCTTATGTCACCCAGGACTCCGAGTTCTTGCTCTGATAACCTCGGACGAGTTACTTAGCTTCTCTGGGCTTGGTTTCCCTGGTCTCTGCAACAGGACAGGGATAGGATCTGACCTGGGCGGTGGTCAAGAATAGTCTTTCTGCCGGGCGTGGTGGTGCACGCTTGTAATCCCAGTACTTGGGAGGCTGAGACAGAAGGATCGCAGGTTCAAAGTCAGCCTCGGCAACTTAGCAAGGCTCTCAGCAACCTAGTGAGACCCTGTTTCCAAATAAGAAATAAAATCAAGCTGGGGGAGTAGCTTGGAGGTCCCATCCCCAGTACCAAAAAAAAAAAAAAGAATAGTCTTTCATTCCTTCCACTACTATTTATTGGGCAGCTACTACATGACCACACCGGGCTAGCCTCTGGAGGTTCTACTGTCAATAAAGCAAACAAAATATCATGTGGGGCTTCTATTCCGGACAAGAGAGAGGGAGAAACAACAGCACGATGGACAAACAAATATGTGATGTGACACCAGGAGGAAGGATTGAGCGGAGTGTAGGGAGAAAAACAACAGAGAGGCACAGAGCGGTCAGGTGAGCCCAGCCAGAGGCAGAGTGCCCGGATGCAGGCAGCTCGGTGTTCTGAAGATGAAGGTCATGATATAAGGTCCACGTTGACCTTGCTCCTGAACCAAGAAGGAAGTTCTGGACGCACGTGGACAGGCGCAGGTTTGGAGATGCGCTCTCTGGGGAGAGAGCGTGGCTTCCCGTCAGGTCTCAGGATCTATACTTCAAACCTCCCCGTCTCTGAACCCCAGCCATGCTGGGGGCTGGCAGGCAGCGTTTGGGGTGTCAGCTCTGGACTCAGCAAGGGAAGTGGCCGTCCTGTCATTCTCGCCCACATCCCATAGGCTGAAACCCACTTGTGCTTCGCCTCCAGAGGCCACGGGGGTGGCGCAATGTCCTAGCGTGTGCTCGGGTCAGGAGGGGACATGGACACTGGATATTGGTAAAGTAGCCAGGCTTTGGAACTAAAATTATGAAGATGGTACAGCTAGGCAGGGCAGAGCTGGGATCCAAGCCCAGGTGTCCGGCCCGGAGCCTAGGTCCCGAATCTTTCATTGCCCCTCCTCCTGGGGATTCAGCTATGAGCAGAACAGATAAAAGAGAAAGATCTAGAAGGAAAAGGGAGCAGGGGGCAGACAGACCAAGGTGGCGCTGAAGGAGAGGAAGTGAGCTGTGGGTTGAAACAGTGGCCCCAGAACCCCTGTGAGTCCCGCTTTCTGGGGGGCCACAGGAGAGGTGAAGCTACCCACCTGTCTTGGGCTGGGTCCACTGTGGCCGTGGGGCTACAAGCAGGTTGGAGCCGGAAGCCAGCAGGAGAGGAGGCGGCGCCCAGGCGGAGCTGGTCCGGTTCCGTCCAGGGTGATGGCCAGGAGGCGGGGCGGGTGTAACCAGTGTGGTAAAGTCAGCAGAGTCCTGCAAATGCGGGTGTGGGGAGCTTGCGCTGGCCCAGCAACTTGGCAGGAACGCAGGAAGAGCAGACTTTGGGCGCGGAGGGGTCAAAAGTTCAGGTTTAAACATAAGGAATCTCCAAACCCAAGAACCTGCAGGACGCAATCCCACAGCCCAGAAGAGGCGAGAGCGCCGTGCCTGGCACCCAGCAAATGCTCCAGGGCGCTGACCACTCGCTGGCCCGGCGGCCTCTGGTGGGCAGAGCTTGTCCACGCACCTTCCTCCCCGCCGTGGCCCATTGCTGTCCGGCGTCCGTGCTGATCTCCAGGGAATGTCCAGGAAATATGAGCTGGAGCTCAGCCCCCAGGAAGACGATATTGATGGGGAGCGCCGACTGCTCAGGGCTCAGGCGACAGCTCCGCGTGCTGGAAACCCGATCGCGGCCATGTCTGTTAGAAGATGGACTCCTTGGCAGGTGATTATTTTTTCTTTTCCACTTCACATCAAACACTAAAGATCAGTCACGTGCCCAGGACCTGCTGTTGACAGGCAAGGGTGAAGCAGAAGTCCCTGTTGCTCTGTCCATCCCCAGCAGCCTGGGAGCCTGCACTCAGGATCCTGCGGCCCAGGGGCTGGGGCCAGGGGCTCTGGACATCAGGAAAGACCACAGTGTCTTGGCCTGACCAACTCCTACTGACCACTCAGGTCTCGACCAAATGTCGCTTCTTGCAGGAAGCCCCCCTGACCCCAACCTGGATGAAGCTTCCCAGTTCTGTTCTAATGCAGCACCTGCCCCCTCTCCCTCTTCCTCATACTTTGAATTCTTTTTTTTTTTTTTTTTTTTTTTTTGCGGTACCGGGGATTGAACGCAGGGGCGTTCTACCTCCGTGCTACACCCCCGGCCCTATTTTTTTTTATGCTTTATTTTTGAAACCGGGTCTCACGAAGTTGCAGAGGGCCTCACTAGGTAGAGAGAG
Source organism: Glis glis (assembly GCA_004027185.1). NCBI lineage: Eukaryota > Metazoa > Chordata > Mammalia > Rodentia > Gliridae > Glis > Glis glis. The sequence goes on along the minus strand of PVJS01035255.1, from coordinate 15,981 downwards.
AGAGAAACAGGGAGAGAGAGAGAGAGAGAGAGGAGAGAGAGATAAATCACACGCGAGCCCGCGCATGCATGCTGAGGTTGGCTGCGAACTCGGATCCTCCGGTCTCCGCCTCCCAAAGTACTGGGATTACAAGCGTGCGCCACCACGCCCGGCTCATACTTTGAATTCTTGTGCTGAGCTTATTAATTATGATTAATAAATATTCATCCTCATCCATTATCCATCCCAACTCTCTCCCACATGCCCGGGAGCTCCCTGGGGAGCATGGTCCATCTCTCTCTTGGTTTCATTAAACCCTCCCGAGCATGATTGGTTGGCCACTGACATCATCTATGCCAAGTGAAAGAGCTGGGTTTATGAGCAAACACACATATGATCGTCACTCTGTTCCCTTTGGAACAGAGATTTAAAGAAAAATAAACCCTCAAGAGTCCCTAACCTTCCCAAACCGCTTCTGATGGAGGGCCACAGGCGTTAGATTGGGGAGGGATGGCATTATTTAAAGGATCGGGAAGTCATTCAAGGATCAAGTGTTATCCTTATTTAAATTTCAAACATAAGCCAGGCAACTTAGTGAGGCCCTCCACAACTTAGTGAGACCCTGTTTCAAAATAAAAAATTAAGCCAGGCGTGGTGGCGCATGCTTTTAATCCCAGTACTTGGGAGGCTGAGACAGGAGGATCCAGGTTCGCGGCCAGCCTCAGCTACTTAGTGAGGCCCTCCACAACTTAGTGAGGACCTGTTTCAAAATAAAGAATAAAAATAGGGCTTGGGGTGTAGCTCAGAGGTAGAATGCTCTTGGGTTCAATCCCCAGTACCGCAATAAATAAATAAATAACTAAATAACTAAATAAATAAATTTCAAACATATACTTAAGTGGGCAAATACGCTAACGAGCTTCATGTTGACTGTGCCAGCTACGTTCGGCTTTCCAAGCACTTGCATGGTCCCCGGAACCAAAGCCTCCTGTAACCTCCACGTGCAACGGTGAGGACTTGGCAGCCTTTCCGTTATTGTCAGTAACAAGCATCCCTTCTCCCTGGGGACGGCCGCCTGGCTACTGCAGCCGTCCAAGCTGGAGAAGATGCGGGTGTGGCCAGGTGCGGAGGTGGAAGGTGGAGGTAGGATTTGCTGCTGTGTTGGACGTGGGAGGCGATGGAGACTTGGGCCTGACCCTGAGCGTTTATCTGGAGGACAGGCATGGGTTTTCACTGGGATGGGGGCAGAGGAATGAGCAGTTTGGGAAGACAGAAGGGGCAAGTTTGGGCTGGATGGACTGAGTTGCCCATCAGATCTCCGACGGGCCCCGATGTCGCTGGACTCAGGATGTAAGGATCTTGCTTGCATCCCGCAGGGCAGAGGGACGGCTTGCTTCTGGAGGATTGCTGCCTGGCCTTGGCGCTGGGGCATTCCGACCAGCCACGTGACCTTTGACCTCCCTCTCCCTTCAGTCAAGAGCCGGGTTGGCGGCGCTGCCCTCCAGGGCCCCTTCCAACCCGAAGGCTCTGGGAATCCAGGAAATCCCGATTTAGACATGCGGCTTCGGAAACTGGCAGCGAGCAGGGAATGGAATCCGGAAGGCCCTGGCCATTGTGCAGGCCGTCTAGACGCGGGACAGGGAGCCTCGGAGGCAGGAAGAAGTGAAAGTCCCCCTCCAGCCATCCAGGAAGCCATCACCCCGCAGGTCTCAGCGCAGCCCCGCGGGCTGTTGTGTGCCCGCCCCGGCTCAGGAGGCTGCTATTGTACTCCGGGCCCGTCCAGATACCCCACGCCCAGCCTAGTGCTTCCGCCTCGATAACGCCGCGCCGGGCGCTGCCGTGTCATCCTGGACAAACAGGTGGTGTTTGTTTGCAGCGTGCGCCGAGCGCGGCTCCCAGGCCCGTGCCAGCGGGGCACCCGGGGCGGCGAAAGGTGACTTATCGCGAAGGACTAGCAAGTGTTTTTCTTTTTGTTTGAAGCTGGGTATCTGGACAGTCGCTGCGAGCCCAGTGTGGTCCGGGCCAAGTTTAATAATGGCCACAAATATGGCAGGGACTGCTCGGTGAAGATGGAACAAGTGACCAGCCTTGGGGACCGTGGGGACCCTGGGGGCTGCATCAGGCTGGGTCTTGGAGGGACAGGCAAGGCGGAGTCACCACTTTAAGCACCGTGTCTGTGTGCAGGATGCCAGGCTGCACTGTGGCATCACCCGGGCGAGCTTCTCCACCCCAGCGCCATGCCCGCTGCACACCCCAGGGTTAGGTGGTTAGATTAGAGATGAGCAGGGAAAGGTATGAGACAGGAGGCTCTGGCCAGCCTCCTGACTCGCCCAGCCGTGACCGGAGACTGACAGCCTTCACACTCCAGCCTTAGACACCAGCAGGGAAATTCCAACATGGCGAATTTGTTGCAGAAGTGCCTACCCCAAATTACTATGCAAGATGAAAGGTGGGATTTCTGGACCGTATAAGAACTCACCATGTGAAAGCCTCCTTCTTTTTCCACTCTGGAACCAGCCAGCTCTGAGACCTTCCTGGCAAACTCACCCAACAAAACCCTTTATGTCTACCCTATGTGTGTCCCCCAAATGAAATCTTTCTTTGGGGGTGACAAGAACCAAGGGAAACTTGCTGCCCTGTGACGCTGGGATGAGGGAACTGAGTCTTTGGGGATGGGGGTATCGGTGTTATCTAGGGATCCCCAACACACAGCTGAGTTTAAAAAGCGGCACCTTAGATCAGCACTTCTCAGAGTTTAGCATGCATTCCAAGCATGGGGGGGATCTGGTTAAAATGCAGAACCCGCTCAGCAGGCCGAAGGTAGAGACCAAGGTTCTGCATCCCCCTACGGGACCCCCAGAGCAGCAGGACAGCTGACTGCGGTTCCGATGCCTCCTGCAGGCCCCAGATACTCAGTGCAGCTGACAGGCAGGGGACGGGTTCTCTCAGGTTTGCGGGTGGTCACGTTGCTAAGGGACAGGAAACAGACAAGCGGAGCTCGGAGTGCAGTGCCACACAGGTTCTGAGCGCCTCCACATGCAGGCCCCGGGGGGTCGAGGACGGGGCTGGGTTTTGGGGTCACCACCAGGTGTGGGAGGAAGAATAAAATCTCAAGGCATAATTTCTAAAGAGTATTTTCATTGAGATAGGATTCAGGCACCGTACGTAACATTCATCCATTTAAAGTGTCCGATTGAGTGGGTTAGAGTATATTTCTAGAGTCCTGCCACCATGCCACTGTCTGGTGACCTGCAAGACAAGAAAACCAAAGAGATCAGGGGCCGGGGATCGGAGGCAGCCCCGACTGCCACCCTCACACACACACGTCTTCGCAGCCGCCCAGCGCACGTGGGTAGGGCGGTTCTCAGGTCGGGGCTGCAGGATCATCTTTTTTATTTTTGGGAAGAGGGTCTCACTAAGTTGCAGAGGGCCTCATTAAGTTGCTGAAGCTGGTCGTGAACCTTCAATCCTCCTGTCTTAGCCTCCCAAATACTGGTATTACAGACATGTGCCACCACGCCCAGCTAGGATCATCATTTAAAAATAATAGTCATGGCTGGGCGTGGTGGCACACGCTTATAATCCCAGTACTTTGGGAGGCGGAGACCGGAGGATCCGGGTTCGTGGCCAACCTCAGCGCATGCGCACAAACGTGCGTGCGATCTCTCTCTCCTCTCTCTCTCTCTCTCTCTCTTTCTCTTTCTCTCTCTCTCTCTCTCTCTCTCTCTCCTAGTGAGGCCCTCCACAACTTCGTGAGACCCGGTTTCAAAATAAAGCATAAAAAAATAGGGCCGGGGGTGTAGCTCAGAGGTAGAACGCCCCTGCGTTCAATCCCCGGTACCGCAAAAAAAAAAAAAATAATAATAGTCATGGTCAAATAGTCATGGTCAGTCCTAATGACACATATTTAATGAGAGGTCACCAGGGGAAGAAAACCTTGCCATTTAATCTTTGGGACAGCCCTGTGAGATAGCTTGTAAGGTAGTTACAAACAGCAGGAGCCACTCTAGCAAGCAATGTAGAAAGGGAACATTGATTGATTGATTGATTGATTGAGTGATTGATTGATTGATACTATGGATTGAACCCAGGGACATTCTACCTCCAAGCTACACCCCCAGCTCTTTTTATTTTTCACTTTCAAACAGGGTCTCACTAAGTTGCAGAGGACCTCACTAAGTTGCTGAGGCTGGCCTTGAACCTGTGATTCTCTTGTCTCAGCCTCCCAAGTACTGGGATTACAGGTGTGCGCCACTACAACTGACTGAAAAGGGGATTTATTTAGGAATTTCTCTCTCCCACTCTGGGGGAGCCTGAGAGTCAGGCTTGGAGGTGCTGGAAGCAGGAACAGGGCTCGGCTCCCCTCTCAGAGCAGGCTCTGGCCACAGTCTCCCCAAGAAGTCTCAGGTAGGTGACGTCCCAGCTGGACAGCCAGGCCTGGAAGGACCGGGGAGGGTGGGTTTGGAGAGCTGATCTCCCAGCTGCCTCCCAGAGACGATGAGATGCGGTGACTGGGTCTCAGTGGACAACCCTGCCCCTGGGGTCCCCAGACCTGGCCTCTGGCCCTGGTGGGTGTTGCCCCTTCACCCAAGAGCCTCTTCATCCTGTTTCTTCACCTACAGCTCCGGGGTCACATCCTCAGGGGCCCCTGGACCACGTGACAGAGAGCAGCCCACAGGCCTCCCTCCCCTCACCCTGACAGTTCTCATTGGTGCCGGCCACGGTAGGGAATTAGCCCCTCTATGTCCAGAACATCAGGGTAGGTTTTGCTGAGAGCTTTGGGGGGACTGGGATTGCTGAAAGAAAATCTCAGACCTGTGTTGCTATGCAACCCGGGAGCCCGGCCTCCCTTCATCTTGTCTTCCTCTGCCCGGGGGAGGAGGTGTCTGCCCCAGGCGCCTCCCTGGTCCCCTTCCCTCCTCAGCAACTTCCCGCCCTGGCTCCTGGGGGCTCAGATGGGTTCCCCTGTGTGTCTGGACATCCTCGGAGCAAGTGAACCCCCCCCCAGAGCTACCAAGTGAGCATCTCCACGCCACATGAGCGACTGGTACCAGGTGAGCGGAGGCAGGGAGCCAACCTAGGTGACCAGCGAGCCATCCATCCAGGGCTGGAATCGACCTTCCAACTCCTGCTTTGGGGTGTCCTGCACTAAGCTAAGAGGCTCAGGAAGGAAAGGGGGGCACAGGGTACCAGGCGCAGACAGCGCAATCTGCCCACCCAGAGAGGACACCGGGGCCCTGTCCACATCAGTCTTCGACTCTCTGGCCTTGGCCAATCACTTCTCCTGAAAGTGAAATTCCCTTTTGTCTGTGGGAAAAAACCTCATAAAAAGAAGGCCGGACCGAAAAGCACGCTGGTTTCTATTTATAACGTGTGGGAAGGAATTTCACGCGGTTCAGCGCATCCATGTCGAAGATAAAAAAGTGGGTTCTGGGTGGCCAGGGTGCCTTCCCTTGCCTAACAGCCTCGATTTCTAGGGTCACCGCCCAACTATTTGAAGATTGTTCATTTAAAGCTGCTTTCTTGGCTGGGTGTGGTGGTGCACGCTTGTAATCCCAGTACTTTGGGAGGCGGAAACCGGAGGATCCAGGTTTGCGGCCAACCTCAGCTACTTAGTGAGGCCTCCGCAACTTAGTGAGACCCGGTTTCAAAATAAAGTATAAAAAATAGGGCTGGGGGGTTGCTCGGAGGTAGAACGCCCCTGGGTTCAATCCCCACTACTGCAATAAAATAAAATAAAATAAAATAAAGCTGGTTTCTTCATCCAGGACATCGGAGAAGCTGGCAAGAAACACACGTGCCCAGAGGTGAAAACCAGCAAATCTTCCCATCTCTTCCCCACAGAGAGGAGAAGACGAAGGATGGGGAGATGAGGGTCCGGTTTCCAGAACGGCAAAGCCGAGCTGGTGCTGGAATTTCCTCCCCTCGTTCTGTGTTGCCTCTTTCTCTCTCTGTTGGCAAGTTCCATGGAAAATTAAGGTGGCCGTGGATGCATTTCATTCCGTGGTGAAACCCAGGCCCGGGCCCAGAGGAATTCGGGGAGATTTGAAACTTTTGACCCCTTGGCCAGGAGGAGGGGCTGCCGAGGCCCAAGCATCAGTCCAGGTTCAAGGACGGCTTGACCAGACCCCTGAGGCTTGCCGGTAATCGTCAACCAAACACTTCCGAGCAGAGTTAGGGGGGCTGTGGGGCTCTCTCTGCCCTTGTTGTGAACGGACAGAGCTGGCCCGATGGTTCATTAAAAAGCAAGATAACTATAAAATGGGTGGCCACGGCGATGCTTTTGAGTTGTCGGCTCCGGCAGAGGCTACAGGAACATTCTTTTGGTGAATTATCTCAGGAAACTTCTGTTTAAGTTGAATCGTGTTCCCTGAAAGAGAAGTCCTTAGCCCCACCACCCGTGGACGTGACCTTGTTTGGAAAGAGGGTTTTTGCAGGATGATCGGGTTAAGATGACCCGCGAGTGGATCCCAATACTACATGGCGGAGGACGTCCTTGTAAAAACAGGGATTCGCACATAGGGGAGACGATGTGAAGACCAGGAGCAGTCAGTCGTGGGGAGCAGGCAGGAAGCAGCCAGGGCGGTGAGGAGCGGGAGAGGCCTGCAGCAGATTCCCCTGCCAAGCCCTGGGCAGGAGCCAACCTTGTGACACTGCGGTAGGATTTGCATCTGGAACATCCCCCCTAAAGTACCTGCGTTGACAATGCAGAGATGAAATAATTGAGTCACCAGGGCGCTGACCCCATCGGTTGATTAATCCATTGACGGATTAATAAATTGGATGGAGGCCAGGCGTGGTGGTGCACGCTTGTAATCCCAGTACTTGGGAGGCAGAGACCGGAGGATCTGGGTTCGCGGCCAGCCTCAGCTACTTAGTGAGGCCCTCTGCAACTTTGTGAGACCCGGTTTCAAAATATAGTATAAAAATAGGGCAGGGGTGTAGCTCAGAGGTAAAACGCCCCTGGGTTCAATCCCCGGTACCACAATAAATAAATAAATAAATAAATAAATAAATAAAAATAAAAAATAAATTGGATGGATTTACTGGGTGGTACCTGCAGGCCAATGGGGCGTGACTGGAGGAGGTGGGTCACGGGGGGCTATATCTCATCTCCTGCCCTTCCTCTCTCTCTCTCTCGCTCTCGCGCTCTCTCTCTGTGCTTCCCAGCTGTCATGAGTTGAGCAGCTCTCCTCCGCCACACCCTCCCATCATGATATTCTGCCTCCCCGGAGGCCTGAGCAATGGAGCCAGCCCACCATGGACTGAACCTCAGAAACCATGAGCCAACATAAACTTTTCCTCCTCTATGTTGCTCTGGTCAGGTATGTTGGTCACAGTGACGAAAAGTGAACACGCCTTGATCTCAGACTTCTGGCCTTGAGAACTCAGAGGCAACGCCTTCTGTCGTTCTGAGCCACCCAGAAAACCAACACCACCCCCCACTATTAGAGACAGGAGTCTTATTATCCTTACTTAGGGATTCAGTACCAGAGGGAAATTTTACAGAAACCAGAGACATTAGGTGACCCTCCCTCCCCCAGTTCAGGTGGACGATCTTGTCAGGGTTCACAGTCGACTACCTCTGTCCATTCAGCCCCGCTGGCTACCATCTCTCTCCACGGCTCTTTATGAACATGTTTCAACCTCAACCCTCTCAATGCATGAGGGGAGTCGGGGAGGCCAATGAGACCAAAGGCCGTGTGCGGATCCCTCAGCCCACCAGCATCCAGGCGGACATGAACTCCCAGGACCTGCACACAACCGCGCTGGCTCCTCCATGAGCTCAGCCAGGGCGCCACTCTGAACCCAACCGGGAAAAAATAGCTTGGGTGAGGAATCTGGTGCTGTGCCGGAGACGCTCGGTCCATCTAAAGAGCACGGGGCAGGGAGGGTCTTGAACGGGGATGTAATGCCAGGATGCCGCCACACCTGGCTTCTCACGGGTCAGACATGTGACATAGCGGGCCAGCGGGGAGGAGGGATGCCTAGGAGAGAGAGGACGCTCAGTTCCAGATGTCTTCCAATGTCTTCCACGCTGAGTTATTGCAAACATTATGTCCATATTAAAATAATAGCCATAACCGATCTCACTTAGAATTGCATTCAGCTGCCAAAACAGAAGCTTAAAATAAAGTGACTTACATAAATCAGGAGTTTCTTTTTTCTCCATGTAAAGGATCGTGGTGCCCTGATATCATCAACTTTTTTTTTGTTTCCTTTCTGCTCCATCCTGCTTAACACGTGGCTCTGCAGAGAGATGGCCTCGTTAGCACAAAATGGCTACTGAAGCACCCATCATCACATCCAGGCAGGAAGAAGGAGGACGGGATGAGGCGTGCCTTCCAGGTGAATTGGTTCTCCTTAAATTCAGTCATTAAGTATCGTTGTTAAGTGATTGATTATCAAAGCACCCAATAATTAATTAATCCTACAGGTGAAGAGGAGGCACGTGGGTATTGGGTAGGCGCATAACGTGCCTGCTACAGAAATAGAGCGTCGGAATACAAAGTGGTTCTGGATTCCAAGACAAGTCGTATGATGGGAATGAACTCAAGTGTAAGTGAGTCTGCTTTTTCCTGGGAACCTGAGCGACCATATTCCTGACCCCATGGAGGAAGGAGAGAAACTGCATAGACAGATTATCCACTCAGTTAGGGGCCAAATCTGCTCTTACCACATCTGACAAGATGATAGCTCCCCTCTTGAAAAAAGAAAGAAAATCATTCATTTTAAACTGTTTTTTTTTTCCAGAAGGGGTCATTGAAGAAGCTCAAATGAGTTTGATTATAAAATAAGAATGAATTAGAGAGTTTGGGGTCCAGGGTAGGACAACAGGGTGGGAGAGGGGATGGTGCAGGGGTGGGGCAGGGCTGGGTGGCGATTGGGGAGAGGTGGTAGGTCAGGATATTTTACAAAAGTGAAATTGTGCCGGGCGTGGTGGCGCACGCTTGTAATCACAGTACTTTGGGAGGCGGAGACCGGAGGATCCGGGTTTGCGGCCAGCCTCAGCTCTCTCGCTCTCTCTCTCCCTTTCTGTCTCTCTCTGTCTCTCTCTTTCTCTCTCCTTAGTGAGGCCCCCCGCAACTTCGTGAGACCCGGTTTCAAAATAAAGTATAAAAAAAATAGGGCTGGGGGCATAGCGCGGAGGTAGAGCGCCCCTGCGTTCAATCCCCGGTACCACACACACAAAAAAAGTGAAATTTTAAGAGAAGGGAAGTTTACTTAGGGCTCTCAGCGTTATCCCTCCATAAATAGGTAGCCAGATTCCAAACCACAACATCCGGGCTTACTTCCCCTGGCACTGGCCGGAGGACAGTGGGGGCCGCAGAGGAGCATAGCACCCCGTGGATCAGCCCCTGCCCCCCCAGACACCCGCACAGGCTCTCCTCTGGGGGGGCGTCAGGCTTTCGGGCAGAGCGGTGATTTTGTTCACCCAGGATCTTCTCTATATCCATGCCTTTGTTTTTCCTCTTTAATGACAAGAGCTATAACACTGGGCTTTGCAAGGAGACACCCAGTGCTGGTGTGAAGGCTGCAGAGGAGAGGGAGGCTCAGGGAAGCCCCGGGGACAGGGACATCTCCCGACACGACACTCAGGCCAGCCTGCCCATGCACCTTGAGTTCCAGCTGCTGTGCCATCTTGTCTCGCCTCAGGAGCACCCAGCCTCGCTTCCAGCACCTTCCACATGGAGGGTGGAAGCGCTGCCCAGCACCCCGCTCTGGCACTTGGGGGTCCCTCCAGCAATCGGGGTTCAGCATTCCTCCTTCAGCCAGCCCCCCAGAACTCCCTACCACAACGTCCAAACTCCTTCTTATTTTCCCACCAGACTCACGGACCAGAAGAGCCAGGAAGGACCTGGTTTTAATTTCCGAAACATTATTGAAGAAAACAATTTCTCTACAGGGGTTGGTGGCCCTGGAGGTGACAGATGGGCTTCGCCCCGGTGGGAAGTGGCCAGGGCCTTGGCTCGGCCTTGCACAAGGGTGGGAACTTTGCAGAGCGAGGCTGGGTGAGCGCGCAGGAGGGGAGCGAGGCCAGCGTTCAAGGCAGGAGCCATGGGCGTACATACCCAGGGGGGCCTTCAGCCTCCCCTCGTGGCAGAGCCTCTACGGGTCCATGGATGCACCAGGATGACAACTCTTTGGAGCAAGAGCCGGAACCATTTTCAGAGTCCCTGCACTTTACAGGTGCAGCAAGGGAGAAAGAACCCACCACCATGACCCAGTGAACGATGGCCACCTTGGGGCCAGGTAGCTGCCTGGCTTCTGCCCGACCTACACTTGGTAACCAGAAAACAGTGGAGAGAGGGGGGTCCAGAGTGGAGCTGCGATTTCATTTTGCACATGTTTAAGCAAACACGTGGGCGTTTCAGCTGCTGGCTCAGCATGTGCCGTTACGTCTTGCTTTCCATTTTTATTCCAGCGGCAAAACAGCACCAGGCCCAAGGGGAAGCGGGGGACTGTCCTGCCAAGGTCGGCACGGCCCCCACTCCGTGGTTTCCTGTTGTTGCTCTCGATATGGCGCCAGGAGCCCAGTTGCCCCTCTGGACGCCCCAGCGGAAATTCCTCATGAAGCTCCAGCCAGCGGCCCGAGAAGCACCTGCCGGAGACGGCCGGCAGCGCCTGGCTAACGGGAGGCCTCAGCGGCAGCCTCCGTGGGCAGCCAGCGTTGCCCGGGGGAAGACCAGCCGACTCTAGATTTAAGAAAGACGCATTTCACCACCAAAGGTCCCAGTGAGCACCGCTGGGTACAGTGTGCGCTGCTCCTCGTCCGCTTCCTACCACCTCCGATGACCAGAGACGTACCCCAAAACGCATCACCTGCTGGCGAGGCGGGTAGAAGTGGGGTAGCTGGCAGTTTACAAACCAAAGGACCCTAAGGTGCATCAAGATGCCAGTGGGGAGAGGGGCTGGAGTGTCTACTGAATTTTGGTTGGATGACCTCGAGGTAATGAAGTCCACTTTCTAAACCTCACTCTCCTCATCTGTAAAATGGAGTAATAGAGATCACTTTGCCTATGTCACGGGAGTTCTTGTGAGGATGAAACGAGACACTGTTCTAGGCATGTGGCGACAGCTGGATGGACTCAAACCTCGCTTAACCCTGAGGGATATCTGTCAGAGAGGGCAAAGGGTGTTTCCAGAGGAAGGATAACCAACGCGAAGGCCCGGGGGTGGGCACGCGCGAGCACTGTACAGGGAAGACAAGTCAACCTCGGGGGACTTCAGTGCGCTCCATGGCTTAAAGTGCCGGCCTCTGTCACCACCTCTTCAGCTGAGCCCCCATTCCAGAACTCTCGGGTTCCCTTTCATTCCCTAGAGGGTCATTTACTTCCTGTGCCCAGATGGATCAGGGTTAGACAATGAGCTTCTATTTTGCATCTTTCACAATTTAAGTGAGGTTATATGACAGAAAAGAAATGGATGAACTGCTAGAAACATTTGGAAACCCTTAAAACTACATATTAATTTGTTCTGTTATTACCATTATCACCATCCTCATCATTATCACCATCCTCATCACCATCCTCACCATCATCATCACCACCAACCACACCATCAACACCATCACCATCATCATTACCACCATCACCACCATCAACACTATCATCATCATCATCACCATCATCACTATCCTCAGCATCACAACCATCATCACCACCATCACCATCATCATCATCACCATCACCATCATCATCACCATTACCACCATCATCACCACCATCATTACTATCATCATCATCATCATCATCACCATCACCATCATCATCACCACCATCATCACTATCATAATCATCAACACCATCACCATCACCATCACCGCCATCATCACCACCATTACTATCATCATCAACACCATCACCATCATCATCACCACCATCATCGCCATCATCACTATCATCATCAACACCATCACCATCACCATCATCATCATCACCATCATCACCACCATCATCAACACCATCACCCTCATCATCACCACCATCATCACAATCATCATCATCATCATCAACACTATCACCATCATCACCATCGCCATCATCACCATCATCATCGTCATCATCACCATCACCATCATTACCACTATCATCATTTTCACCAGCACCATTACCACCACCATCACCATCGTCATCATTATCATGATTGCCCTCACCATCAAAATCATCACATCATCTAAGCCTCCCTCTACCTCGTGTTAAGACCTATTCTTTATTTTTATTTTTTGCGGTACTAGGGATTGAACCCGGGGGTGTTCTACCTCCGAGCTCCACCCCCAGTCCTATTTTTTATTCTTTATTTTGAAACAGGGTCTCACTAAGTTGCGGAGGGCCTCACTAACTTGGTAACATAGTAACTTAACTGAGGCTGGCTGCGAACCTGCGATCCTCCTGTCTCAGCCTCCCAAGTACTGGGATTACAAGCATGTGCCACCACACCCGGCTCAAGACCTATTCTTACTCCCACTTTGCAGATAGGGAAGAAACTGAAGCCCAGATTGAGTAAGTGCCCGAGGTCCCACCATGGATATGTTGGGAGCTTAACTAGACTCCACAGTCCACACTCTCAGCCACAAATGTTCCTGCACCCGTTGCTGCACCTGGGGCGGTTGAAGGCTGCTCTAGCCGCACATGCTCTCCCTCAGCCCCACTCATAATACTGATGGAGGAGATGGTGGTGGTGTGGTGCTAGATCATGCGGTGGTGAGGGAAGCTGGCAATGATGGTGTTGTAGCGGGACACATTGCCCCTCTGTGTGCAATCTGGGGAGGAAGACGGGGAGGTAGATGGATGGATAGTGGGACTCCTTTTGGTGTTTTAAAAACAATGACCCTGGTTTGCAGTGTCTAACATTGCCACAGCCCAGCCTTCCTCAATGAGGGCCTCCGGGAGATAGATCATGTCCCACTTTCCCTTTGGGGACTGTGTTAAAAGGACGTATCTAAAGGGAAGGGCCAGAAAGGAGGAGAGGCTGTCTTTTCCAAAGGCAAGAAAAAGTAAACCTTCCAGCCCTAAGCTTCATCGCTGAACCACGAGTCCCCAGTTCTTAGCTGCGGTTCAGTAGGACACCTCTCCCAGCTCGGTGTAAGCCTGGGATTGTGCTGAAGATAATTGTCATTCCCCAGGGGTCCCGGGGGAGACCAGTGCTCTCTCTAAAGCCCCCTTTCTAATGTGCATCTTCAAAGGCATTTGGGGGCCATGTCTAAAGAGAAGGGAATTCACAAGCATGTCCTGTTCACTGAGAGAAGGCAGCCCTCGTCACCTCAGAGAACATCAGGCACAGCAAGTTCACAGCTGCAGAATTCATCAAGGCGCCAAGGAAGCACAGCGTGGTTCTCAAACCCCCTGGGAAAATCTTTCCAAGAGGGTGTAAACTAGTTCTAGCAGAGTTATTCATTAGCCAGAGATGTGTCCACACCCACATGTGTATTTGTTCTTTCCTCTGGAATCCTCAGATCCTATGTCTCTGTCATGTTGCCACGAAGTCTCGGTGTCCCCTTTCCAGCATGCCATGGAGTCAGGTTCCTGAGACTGCGCCAAAGATAGGGCTGGGAAAGGTGAACGAGAGGTCCCACTCGTGAAATCAGATCCTCAGCCTCGTCACCTCCTGAGCGTGGGCATTGCGTTGCCATGAAAGTCAGCCAGAAGCCGGCGCACGCTCGCTGCGATCATTGGGCGCCCTCCTTGCTCCTCTTCGTAAGCGTGGGCTCCATGTGATGGGAAACACATCTTAGAATCACTGTACACAGGACTCCCACAGCGTCACCTTCCTAAGCAGAGTGGCCCGTTACGAAGGGACTCCCTGTGGTCACAAAATAAATAAATGTGCATTTCTTATTGGAGGTGCGAGTTTAGACTCCTCTTGCGCTGACCTCTCCAGTGCAAGGAGTCGGCCCGGGGGACACATCGGATAATCCCACCCTCCTCTGGGGACTTGGAAATATGGAGTCTTACTCATTCACTCATTGAGGCCATAAGTACATTGAGCATCTTTTATGTGCCCAACACTGCCCATGTCACCGGCGGAGGTGACGAAGCCTCTACCTCGTGAAGCACACGTTCCAGGGATCCGCAGCAAGGTGGCCAGGTGATGCCAGGGAGAAAGGGTGCTGTCAGGGGTTACCTGGGCAGGCATGGCCTCACAGGGCCGCCCAGGCACCCAGACTCGCCATCTTGACTTCCAGGGACAAGTGACAAGTGAGCCATTGGATGATTTAGAACAGTCGTTTTTCCAAATGGATTTAGCGAGCGGGGTACAGAGTGCTAACCGCCCAGTGGTTGGATCTTTCTGATGTAGAAACGTGATATTCTCCCACTAGCTCCGTGCTTTCACCACAGGGCCGGGGAAAGCGGAGACTGGGTTTGAAGAAGGGAGACCTGGTATTACTTTTATTACATCTTCAGAGACAAATGGAGGATCCGTTTTATCTCATCAACTCCCGGCAATAGGTGCTAAAGCCCAGGTGCCTGTGTGGAGAAGCGACGTGAAGCCGCCTCTGGAATCCCGGCTGGAGAGGGACGCGGGCCTGCCCTGGCCGGGGCAGAAGTACAGCAGGTGTGGGTGTAGAGATGGGCAGCCCCAACTCTAATGTCGAGCACTCCATGGATCTCAGAATATTTGCAGAATTATAAAAAAAGAAAGAAAAGAAAAGAAAAAGACCATCTAGTTAACTAGCATGTTAAATTATCAAACAAGTTGGCACACAATTCTGCAGAGAAAAAAAGAGGTAGGGTGGTGTCAGGTACTAAAAATACCCTGCAGGCCCATCCCCCTAATATGGAATAGCTTTCCAAAGGGCGGACCCAGTGAACTGATGAGAGACAGGAAGGGGGATGGGTGGCGAGCATGCGTGCTCCATTTCTAAATGCAGATGCCCATAGCCTTGTTCATGGGGGGGGGGCGCTTAAAATAGATCAATCACAAGGCGAAATGCCAGTTGTTGGATTTTTGTTATCAGGTTTACAACTCACACAGCATTAACATAGCAGGGCTGTGTGGTGGGGATGCTCCTTGTGCTCTGGGGAACTTGTCTGGGGGTTTTAGGCTGCTGCCATTAAAATAGTTATCATCAGCAGCATTATCACCATCCCCATCACCACCAACACCATCACCACTGTATAACCCTTACCTTCAGCATCACCATCATCACCATCACCATCATCACCATCATCACCATTACCATCGCCATCATCACCATAACCCTCACCTTCACCATCACCATTATCATCATCATCACCACCTCCACCATCACCACCACCACATCATCATTATCATCCTCACCCTCATCGCCATCGCCATCATCATCACCACCACCATCAACACCATCACCATCAACACCATCACCACCGTATAACCCTCACCTTCACCATCACCATCATCACCATCACCATCACCATCACCATCATCACCATAACCCTCACCTTCACCATCACCATCACCACATCACCATCACCATCATCACCATAACCCTCACCTTCACCATCATCATTATCATCATCATCACCACCTCCACCATCACCACCACCACGTCATCATTATCATCCTCACCCTCATCACCATCGCCATCATCACCACCACCACCATCAACACCATCACCATCAACACCATCACCATCAACTCCATCACCACCATATAACCCTCACCTTCACCATCACCATCATCACCATCACCATCACCATCATCACCATAACCCTCACCTTCACCATCATCATCATCA
Organism: Glis glis; assembly: GCA_004027185.1. Taxonomy (NCBI): domain Eukaryota; kingdom Metazoa; phylum Chordata; class Mammalia; order Rodentia; family Gliridae; genus Glis; species Glis glis. Next base: position 284 of record PVJS01035255.1, on the reverse strand, counting down.
TCACCACCTCCACCATCACCACCACCACGTCATCATTATCATCCTCACCCTCATCACCATCACCATCATCACCACCACCACCACCATCAACACCATCACCATCAACACCATCACCACCGTATAACCCTCACCTTCACCATCACCATCATCACCATCACCATCGCCATCACCATCACCATCATCACCATAACCCTCACCTTCACCATCATCATTATCATCATCATCACCACCTCCACCATCACCACCACCACGTCATCATTATCATCCTCACCCTCATCACCATC
>PVJS01035254.1:0-21124 GCA_004027185.1 Glis glis | reverse complement strand
GCTGAGGAGACGTGACGTTCTGAAGGCTGCTGTGTGGCGTCGGAGCAGTCCTGGTGTCCCTCGACTCAGAACCTTAGTCTGACAGGTCTGCACTTTGGTCACCTAAGTGCTCATGTACAGAGTTGGCTTAATGGATCTGCATATTTAAAGTATGCAACTACAAATTATCCTCTGAGAAGTCTTCTGGGGAGTCTGATTATTATTCCAAATGACTTACATCCTCAGATAAGTGCTTTAAAAGACTTGGATTATCTCAAGGTATTTAAAGCTAATAAAGTAAGTAGAAACACTTAAAGGCCATTTTAAGTGGTACATTCTAGTTACAGAAGTAGAATCTTAAAATGTGTTTGTACCTATAACAGTGTTAGACCAAAATTTGGTTTCTACCTCCCCAATGTTATAAATGTTCACTTTTTTAATAAACCTTATTACTGTAAGATCAATAAAAATTTTCCTAGTTGATTAAATGAATGGAACCAGTTCAATAATAGCTTTCTATAATGTTAGAGTAAACTTACAAAATTGTTGGTGGAATTTTTATCTGTAGTTGGAACATTATAGAATGATGAAAAATAAGTAGTACTCTCGATTGTTTTGCTTTCTGCCTTTTGAAGTGTAAGGGTATCTCTCTTCTGAACAGAGGTTCGCTGAGCTGTGCTGGCAGCCTGCATGGCTGCACCACTGTGTTCCAGAGAGAGTCATGCAGAAGCGAATGGAACCAGGGAAAGGCTCTCACTCCCTGAGGAAGCAAGACAATTACGCTGTCGCCCCCACTCTCTGGCTAGATTTGAGGTGTTGTGCTACTCCTACTTCCTGTACAGGATTTGGGGATCGTGGCAGAGACTAGCAGTGGGGTTCAAAATGGCTTCCCTTCATATTGCCCATCTAGAGGGTTCTGAGGGAGCGTCCGTCTCAGCAGAGACTAGCAGTGGGGTTCAAAATGGCTCCCCTTCATACCGCCCATCTAGAGGGTTCTGAGGGAGCGCCCGTCTCAGCAGCGCTCTAAAGCCACCCTTAAGAATTTGCCCTGTGGCTTGCTGAGATGCCAGCTGCCTCGATGCCAAGCTGCAGGACTGAATGCCTTACCTCGTCCCCACTGCTGGTCAGCGCACTTGGAAATATGAGGGTGGCTGTTGGAAGTGGCATTCGTGGATGCTAATGTCGGTCCACAGACCACAGTGGCCTAGATGCTTTAACAAGCAACCCCACCCCCCACACTTTCCTCCTTTTATTTTTGTATGATCTTACCTGACCAATGATACTTTTTCTTTTCCTCTCCTAACCCATGCTGCCACCATTTTTCTGGAAATCAAAGAGACGTGGTAGTAAACCATACCGTGTCAATATCATCTGAGATCAATATGAGCACAAAACTCATCAACTAGGTCTGCCTGAAATGTGTATAGAGCAGTGTAAATACACTTTGTAAATTAGTGTGAATTGTGTCTTGCATATGCGATTGTATATTGTTTTGCATTCTCTTCCCCTCGGTAGACATTTTTCTGTCAGGAAATGGTCCAGCTGGTTGGATGTGGACTGGAAGTAGCCAGCAGTTCTGGCTGCACGCTGAGATAGCGGTGAGATAGCAGGAACTGGACAGAGGCTTCGTTGGCTTTGCTCGATGTCAGTACTTATTTATTTAGCCTCTCAGTGCCTAAGGAGACTTTTCCCTAGTTCTTAGTTGACCATCAGTTTTTATGAGGTTAGATTCCTGGAAGAAGCAGTGAATATGTACTTTATAATAATGGGGCTCCATTATTTGAGTCATGATCCCAAGCTAAAGAAAACTAAGAAGAAAATGTAATGCTTGCACACTGAAGTATTACCTTTTCCTGTTTTCAGTGTAGTTAATGTTTTCTACAAAAAGCTTTGAAATCCAATGTGAATATAAATTGCACATACACAAGAGATATGAGAAACACTCTTAGATCTGCTTAAGCATATCTTAGCTGATTTCTCTGAAGCTCTTCATTGTAAAAGATAAGATAATCTTTTAATGGCAACTATTTCCATTTTTTGCTAAAAATATTTATTTTAACTTCATAAGTACATGTTAGCTAAAGCTTCCAGACTTAAAAAAAGTGTTCCCCCAGACACTCTCAGTTAAAAGTTAAGAACCTCTACTTATTCAGATATATTTTTTATATTACACAGAAGCCTTCTGTTCCATTTTATGAGTTCATTACTTCATCATATAAATGAAAATACTGTTAGTTTGGCTTTTTGCTTTAAATGCTTCTAAGGATTTCGTCCTGCATTCTCCAGTAATGAAGACTTGAGCTTTCCGACGAGTCTTCCCATTGATAAACAGTTAGCAGTGCTGACTGCTGGAGAGTTCTGTGTTCCGTGTCAGCTTGTGGTGCTCTACACCGAGCCAAGGTAGTGATTACTCTGCACGGAGTGGAAAGAAGAATTGCAAGGATGTGTAGCGCAGCTTTGATTCAGAATGGATTTGCTCCGATTTTTCTTTGGTCCATTGAATTTCAGAATGCCCTTTTACTCTGGGAAATTTAGTTACATATTCAGGAACTCTGTTTCTGTTTTGATTCTTTTTAAAAAGAAGACATTGGCTGTATTGAACCACCATTTTTTACTACTATATATCGCTTGTATGATTACAGTGTTAAGTCTCGGGTTTGATGTTTTAAACAGAAAAGTGTATCAAGTATTTTAAATGAATTTTTTTCCTGTCTTTGGAACTCGGTCTATGAATGTGTTGCCTTAAAAGAAAATACTTGGGAAAACTGAAATTAAGATAATGGATTCGGTTTTTTAAACAGGTTTTAGACTGAAAATTTTCATTTCTGGATCAAAACTTGACATGGAAAGAAAATCTGAACTATTTGGATGGGGAGAAAATGATAGTGCGTGGGAGCACTGTACGCCTTTCGTGTTGGAGGCGTTACCCAGAACTCGTTTTGAGTTGGCTTCCCTCTTGAAATCATTTCTGACTCCTTTTCTGTACTTCATGCAGTCACTTGCTGTACTACTGACCTTAAAAAAGATCAGGGTTAAGATACCATTTTATCTGTGTTCATTATGAATCCTTTAACTTTTCTCGTTATGAAAAAATTGCTCCCTAAAATATTCTTAATCCCATATTTTGGTTAGCATCTTACCCACTAATAGTATTTTGGATACTATTAATCATTTCAATAAATACAAGGTGTTTATACATTGAAAACATTACATAATTATTTCAACTAGTTAGTGAGTGAAGAGTAAGGGAAAACCACCTAGCCGATTGGAATTGTAGGGTTTTTGACATTTCAAAGCTCTTCATAAGGAACTTTGAGAGAGAGATTGGAACCCAGTGGTATCCATGTCAAGTAGCTCCTGAGACCTGGAGACCCCCCCCCCAAAAAAAAAAAACAAAACAAAAACAGAAACGAAGTCGTGGAGGAGATGAGAGTGCTGTGCTATGCTAGCGCACCATGGCTCAGTTGAGAGTGCTATGCTAGCGCACCATGGCTCAGTTGAGAGTGCTATGCTAGCGCACCATGGCTCAGTTGAGAGTGCTATGCTAGCGCACCATGGCTCAGTTGAGAGTGCTATGCTAGTGCACCATGGCTCAGTTGTCCTGTGCTGCTACTCAAGTGGAGGTATTGACACACCGACATTTTCGTTGTCCAGTAATCTGAAGTCGTTTTCTGTATTTATCTGTACTAATGTAACTGTAGGTTAATGGGATCTACAAAGAAGCAACTTTCTGACTGTACTGTATTTAGGAGCCTTTGTACAGTCGGGTCAAGTTTCCTTGATATGAAGTATTTAAATTTTAAAATATACTGTTATTCTAAACAAGAAGCCATGGTTTGATGCCATGTGCAAGAAAGAAATGAGATGAATAATTGTCACTGCATTAGGTGTATGTTGAATTGGGAAACTGTGGCATAAAGCTTACATTTGTGTTTATCCAATGTGAACTCCCGTAGTACACTGCTGCTTTGTATATACTGTAAGTGCTACACAGTCTCAGCACTGAAAATGTATCGATACCTCTCAAACGAATGCGACTTACTTTCGATGTAGCTGTTTTGATATGCCTCAGAGAGTCTCTGAATGTCTGAGAATTTGTTAATCTGTTTGCTAATGGAGATACTTCCTGTTTTTTGTTGCATATTTTCATGTTTAAAATTTAAGTTTTACATTTTTACTACTGTTAATTTAAGTAAAATTTGTTCTGTGGATAAAATGGCATTGCCAGTGAAGAAAATAAAAAAGTCTCATTCATGTAACTGCTTAAGTAAAACACACTTCTGTTATATGTTCACGAACTTTTAATGAAGCTGTTTTTTTCTGTTTAAATATAAGTGATGTTTAGACTTTATTTCTGTTTAATAAGGCTTTTTACCATTGATTAAATGAAGGAATGTATCTTTTTGAAGAGATTTATATTCTGTAAATAAAAATTGGTTGTAACAATAAAGTTGGGTTCTAACTGCAGTGTGTCCATGATTTTTTCTCTTCAACTTATTTTTGAGATTTTTCTTTTGTAGAATATCTAGAAATATAAGACTTTTCCAAGTTAGTATATAAAAATAATACTGTTAAAAAAGTTTTGAAAATAATACTGTTAAAAAGTTTTGAAAAAGTTTACTTTGAAAATTGGGTTGCAATGAGAGCATTATATAACTTAAGAACACATTCTCTACTTGGCGTTCACATTTGTCATCCTAACTGCTCCACTGCTCTCTGTTTTTCACTGTTGGTTGAGGTCTTAGAGGAGACTCGGCGATGGTGGAGGTAGAGGATGAGTGAGATGTGATCTCTGCCCGCGGGTGGTCTGAGTGTGCTGTAGATATTCCCAGGATGTTTTCTAGTTTGGGTTTATCTGATGTGATGAAGCTTGAGGCTGTATATTCCCTGCCAGCGTCCTACAGAAGTTGTTGTCAGGGTTTCCCACCGGAGGTGAGGAACTGGCCGGTGATCTCGATCTTGATTGCCTGGTCCAAGCATTGGGCCGCGTCCTCTGTGTAGCAACTAACAGGACAGGCCGTCAACGGGGAAGGTCCTTTGAGGTCAGGTCAGTGTTGTGCCCCTGTCAGACATCCCTGTTTCCCGCCCCTGGATCCGTAGCCCCAAACCAACCTTTCTCATCGATGGCTGCAGCAGCCTTCAGTTCCACCCGTGCTGCACACATGCCAGCTTTCCTCTAAGCTTTCCTCACGGTACACATGCATCTTTCTAGCCAGCGGCCCTCCATGTAGCTACTGAAGTGTAGACTCCTAAGTTTCTGTTTCACCTGTGGGCTGTGATCTGTTACAGTATTTATAGTCTGATATGTCTGCAGTTAGGTGGGGAAACCTCATCGAATGTGGTTCCTGTGCCCTCCAACATTTTTTGAGAACTTTCTTTTTAGCAAAACAGGATGTTCTAGACTCATCTTGTACCCTCTGTGCCTCAGCCCGCAATCAGCCTTTCCTCCAAGGAACCTGGTTCCTTTTTAGAAAGATGCTATTCAGAAACCAGGATCTAAGAACTAAGTGTGCTCCTTGCTCCTGGGATGTCACTGATCCTATGGTCTTTTTTTCTGGCAAAACAAGAAAAACATACATACATACATGCATACACATACATACATGCATACACACACACACGCATACACACACACACACACACATATATACACGCATGCCCGGCTGGCTATTCTTTCTTACTGCAAAGTATTTGGAAACAAGTCACACACACAAATCTCTTCTGCCCCTTAATACTTTTCCTAAGAACTCTGTTCTGATGGAAAGTTGATGATCATTCAAAGACTGTTACCGGGCATGGTGGTGCACATCTGTAATCCCAGTACTTGGGAGGCTGAGACAGGAGGAGTGTAAATTTGAGGCCAGCCTCAGCAATTTAGTGGGGCCCTCAGCAACTTAGCAAAAACCCTGCTTCAAAATAAAAATAAAATAAGGCTGGGGGTGTAGCTCAGAGAAGAGTGCTGAGTTCGATTCCTCGCCCCCCCCAAAAAAGAATGTTACTCTATATATGGTGTGTTATTTTTCTGTGGTTACTTTCAAGATCTCATTATGATGCCCTTCAGTGTAATTTATTATCTTGCTTGGGTTTTGATACTGAGTCTAAATTTATGTCATACTAAATTTGGGGAAGTATCAGCCAGTATTTCTTCAAGTACTTATTTTGACCCATTCCATCTCTTTGAGTTTTCAGTTTCATGTTAGAATGTTTGAGCTTGTCCAGTAGGTCTCTAGTATTCTTCATCTCCCCCATATTTATTTTTTTTCTGGTTTTCATATTGGGTTATTTCTCTTGATCTGCCTTCATATTTCACTACTCTACCCCATCATCTTCAAACTGCTCTTACCCCTAATTATTTTTCATTTCAGATAGGATTTCCAGTTCTAGAATTTCCATTTGATTTTTTTTTAAATAATTTTGATTAGTTTTTGAGATTCTTACTCATTGTGAGCATAGTTTTCTTTACATCCTTGAGCATAATTATAATAGTTTCTTTATTTTGCTCACTACTCCTGGACCATCCAACAAGTCATCTGCAGGGGTTTAGTTTCTTTTGAGTATGGCTCCCATGTCCCTATTTCTTTGTGCATCTGGTAGTTTTGGTTCATACTCTGAACATAGTGATGGTGTGTATATACTCTTGATTCTGTTATGATCTGAGAAGCATCGGTTGTGTTTGTTTTAGCAGGCAGATGACTTGGCTGAACTCCGCCCCTCAAGTTCTGGCTCCTCTTTGGTGAGCAGCAATCAAAGTTTCGGATTGGGTTTTTAGCCTTAGTGGGGCTGTGCAGAGTGCGCCCCAGACAGATGTAGTTAAGAAGTCAGCCAGAGGTTTGGGCAGATAATATGTGCAGGTGTTAGTGCCCCTTTCTCTGCTGCTGCTTGGAATTTCTTTCTGCACATTCCAACTGTTGCGGTTGCTTCCCCTCTCCTCCGGTTTCAAGAGAGACGCAGGTTTTCTGAGTTTCAGCAGCTCCCCAGATCTGCCTGGTGGCCTGCCTGCAGGCTTACTTCATTGACCACGTTGTTTAGATCTTTTATGCCCTCGCTTTCAGTCGCCACGACCTGTTCGGCACTAATAACACGTTGATATCCCCAGTCGTTAACACGTGGTTCTGTTTCTCCTCTAGCTCCTGCAGTTTCTGCTTCCTGCAGATCGCTGTGGTCTTGGGTGTGTAACAGTTACACCTTTGTTGTGTATGGCGGCTCTTACCGTGTTACAGTTGTGCTCCATCTCATTTAACACCTTTGGGTGTGAGTCCTGCTTGGACGCCAGTTATAGCCCATTTTTCTTACTGTTGGGGATTGCCCGGCTCGTCTTTGTGTCCTCGCTTTAGCTTCTGGAGTCACTGTTTTAGATGTGTCTCTTATGTAGTGTTGGATTTTTGCCTTGTGTGTACAATAAATCGATTCATACTATTAAACGTGACTTACAGGTCTGTATTCACCTGTGGCTGTACTATTCTCTTGAAATTCCTGTGTGTCTATTTGCTGTGTTTTTCTCTCTCTGGTGTCTCTTTCTTACTTTGTTACTCTTGGCATTCAAGGAGGTTTGTATTTTTGTCCCGGTTTCTTCTGTGTGTGTGGCTCTGATAGGAGCCTCTTCTTGCAGCTTTTGCTATTTTGCCTGTTAGATTCTGTCGTTTGACTCCAGCTTGTCCTGCTGAATACTCAGTAATGCCATCCTGTGGTTCCTTTTCTCTCTTTCTTTTATTGAGTTACATTCCTTGCCTGCAAGAACACACAGCAGTTGCATGTATCCTCCTACCTGTGTTTCCACGCTTACTTTATTCTTAGCTCCACCTTTTTTTTTTTTTTTTTGCGGTACTGGGGATGGAACCGAGGGGCATTCTACCTCCGAGCCACACCCCCAGCCCTATTTTATCCTTTTATTTTGAAACAGGGTCTCACTAAGTTGCGGAGGGCCTCACTAAGTTGCCGAGGCTGGCCACGAACCTATGATCCTCTGGTCTCAGTCTCCCAAGTACTGGGATTACAAGCATGCGCCCTGCTTAGGTCCACATTTAAATATGTCAACTGCATTAGTCCTTTTGCTAAAGTGTCTTTGTTACCTCTTGGATGCATGAACTCATCTCTTAATTCAGGGGTTGGCACACTGGCTGATGGGCCAAATCCTGCCCTGTAGCTAAGGGTGTTGTTACATCTTTAAAGACTGTTTAAAAAAAATTGAAGAATATGCAGCAAGAGATCATACAGGACCCGCAAAGCCTAATTAACATATACTGTCCAGCCTTTTACAGAGAACATTTGCAGACCACCTCAGGAAGCCCACTTGAGTACTTACCCGTTTACGCTTTTTCTTTTCTTTCTTTTTTTTTTTTTTTGCGGTACCGGGGATTGAACCCAGGGGCGTTCTACCTCCGCGCTACACCCCCGGCCCTATTTTTAATACTTTATTTTGAAACCGGGTCTCACGAAGTTGCGGAGGCCCTCACTAGGTAGAGAGAGAGAGACAGAGAGAGAGAGAGACAGCTGAGGCTGGCCGCGAACCCGGATCCTCCAGTCTCCGCCTCCCAAAGTACTGGGATTATAAGCGTGCGCCACCACGCCTGGCCACTTTTTCTATATGTTGATATCTAAGGCTCTCCTGGACAGAACATTCCTCGAGTTCCTTAAACATGTGACTCGTTTGTCGCTGTGTGTGTGAAAACTCGAATGCCGGCCTCCCCATGCTAGGAATATCCGTTTGGATCCTTGCTATTTTTTGCCTGTAAGCCATAGTCCTCGATGGTTGTTTTCTTCCTTCGTCCTTCAGGGCTGATCATTTTTGGAGTTGATTGCTTTGGGTCAGTTTTCCAGGTGTGTGTGGTTTCTTTGAATCCTCTCATTCCTGTTCCTGGTGCAAGTTGTGTCTCCTCAGATCCATCTTCCCAGGACCTCCGGAGTGATCTGTCCTAAGTCAGAAAAGGAAAACATCTCTAAAGCCCTCCAACGTCAACCCAAGACCAACGCTATGGAGCCAAGTCCTCCAGATAAGACTTCATGGTGTGCTCTGGCTTTACTCTCCAGCCCTGCGCTTGGTTGAGCAGCGACACACACACACTCACACCACACACACACACACACACACACACACACACACACACACACACTCACACACACGCTGGTCTTGTTCAGATCTCTGTGCCTTTCTTCTGCCTTTCATTTCGTTCTCTCTTAATCTCTTGAAATGTTTAATATTTCTGCCCAATGACTTTGGAAGTATTCCTTCTAGGAAGCTATCTTTCTGCTTGGTGCATTGTCCTTTCTGTCCCCCAGTCTCCACAGCAGCACTGGAGGGACAGCTTCTCTTTCACACACTGACTCATCTTACTTGTGAGTGTCTCCCTGCACAGGCGTCACACTCCTTGGCAACAGGAACATTATAGTCTGAGACCTTCATGTAGTGCCGGGGACATAGTGAGCTCCAGTATGCTTACTGACTGAATCCAACTATTGAAGAGTGGAATGAATAAAAATACCGAATAGTCAAGAAAAAAAAAAGTAAAATAGTAAGACAGGGTTCGATCTTGAGAGAGGTAAAAACTCCGGAAATAGTTGTCCGGAATCACTTTTCTGAGCTGATAACTACAGAGCCGGGTCAGATGAGAAACTACTGCGCTACTCCAGAAGGTAGAAGTCTGTTTTGCTCTTTTACACACATGGTACAATAAATATAAATAAATTATTAAAAATACAATAAACCAACACACACACACACATAGAGGCATCGTTTGGTTTTAATTTATTTGAGCTCCAACGGAGGGAAGTATATAGATACTTTAACTGCCACTGATTTCTCAGGTGATCAGAATTCAGTGTTAATAGTATCCTAGCGGCTTTTAAAGCACCACTTGGGTATATTTTTAAAAATGTGTACCCATAACATTGAAACAAGGAGTCTTCAAAGCCTGTAATTTTTCTCATAATATGCTATAAAAGGCAAGTCGAACATTATTGACCTTTGCCAGAACTTTATTTTTTTTTAATAGTGGCTGTCATTAACAATTTGTTATGCAGGAAGGAATCTACTTGTTTTCTATAGGCAGTTTCATTGGACTATCTCTGATAACCTCACTTCAACTAGAGTACTGCAAAAGGAAAACCTGCCTAAAACTTCTTCGACATTGATATTTTTTTCTGTATTATTTTAATTCAACGCAAGACCATGAATCAAACATCCTAGTTTCTACTAAAAATTCTCTCTGTTTTCTCAACTATATTATGAATCCTAATAGTTGAATAATTTAGGCTCCTTTATAAAAATACTATTTACTAGTTAGCTGGTGGAGAATTGCCATTTTTATCTCACCACATTTTAAGAGCTAATTCAAACGGTTCTCTCTCTCTCTCTCTCTCTCTCTCTCTCTCTCTCCTTTCCCCTAGTTTTGTAACACTTGGAAAGAATTTAAAATCTTATTGTGCCACTTGGATTCCCCCCCCACACACATGGAAACAGAAGGCTGTGTAGGTGCATTAGAAAGGCTGTCTTGGTGACATCTCTAACAATAACCTAAACAAATCCTGCTAAAAAAGAGTTTCTAGTACCAGCTTTGAAATATTCCAGTATTCCAGCAAGAAAAAAAATATTACCAGTCAAGGACATGTAATTACTTGACCATGTTTGCCACGTTTTCCTTCCTTGGTGGGAGGAGCAGGGTTCTTTTCCTTGGTCTTGCTTACCTGATACCGCTGACGATGACGATGTCAGTTCACTTAACATTTTTGCCATACAAATGAAAGATGAGGCCAGGCGTGGTGGCACATGCTTGTAATCCCAGTACTTTGGGAGGCAGAGACCGGAGGATCCCGGTTCGCGGCCAGCCTCAGCTCTTTCTCTCTCTCTCTCTCTCTCTCCCTCCTTAGTGAGGCCCTCCGCAACTTCGTGAGACCCGGTTTCAAAATAAAGTATAAAAAATAGGGCTGGGGGTGTAGCGCGGAGGTAGAACGCCCCTGCGTTCAATCCCCGGTACCGAAAAAAAAAAAAAAAAGAAAGATGAGGGGGTTGCTAGTTGCACCCCTCTTTGTAAGGCCCCATGGAGTTGGGCTTCTGCTCTTTTCCTGGTTTGTGGAGATGGGACGTGGAGGTGAGGTGTTGGCGAGGGGAAAGGTCCTACTCCTCAGGTGCAAGAACTCCCAGTAATGACGATGGGTTTCGTGGGCCTCGTCTCATTTGAAAAATGCTTCGCTTAGGTAAAATTGCCTCTAGAGTTTCTTCTAGCTCTAAAATGCAGAGATACAGTAACAAAATACTCTCCAGAAGGTTTAATGTGAACATCAGGACCTTGGGGTATCTTCCTGAGCCACCCGGAGGCCCCGCTGGGTCTGACTGTCTGGGGGACACCTTGTCTTTGGTGGTCTCAGCTTTCGATTTCCCTTCTTGTCGTCTTTTCTCTGAAATAGAACGCAGGCTCTACCTGACCAGGGGCTGTTTGCTCCTCGCGTTTGGGAGCTGGTACAGACTGAATGCTCGTGTCCTCCCAAATTCATATGCCGACCCCAGCGTGGCTGTCTCTGGAGATGGAACCTCTGCGGAGGTAATGATGGTGGTTAAACAAGGTCAATAAGATTGGTGCTTTATAAGAAGAGATTCCAGAGAGCTCCTCCCCACAGGTGGAGGCAGAGCCCGGTGAACGCCCGGCCTGAGGAAGGGAGCCCGGGTCACGGACTTCCAGCCTCCAAATTGAAAAGTCCACTCCGTGGCTCGCGCACCCAGTGGCTTGGTGTCATGGCGGCCGGTAGAGACTATTGCAGGCGGTAGAAACCAGGCAGTCTATGACTTCGTAAGTGTGTGAGGGAAACGTGGGTGCTGGGGGCGGGGCTCAAGGGCTGGGGGCACGGAAGGACTTCACAAGCCGTCTCCCGTCTTCCCTGTGGGCAGTGTTTTCCTATGCAAAGCCCCTAGTCGTCCAAGCGAAGGCGCAGAGGCCCCTGGATCCTCCTTCGCCTCCCCTGCTGTGACTCTCCAACACCTTTGCCCCAGGCTGAGTCGCGACACCTGCAGGGCCACACCCGGCTTGTCCTTCCTGCTGTGTGCCCACTCGCTGCTCCTCCTCCTCACCAGGCTTGCCTCTGAGTCACCGTCTCAGGCAGCTTGGCTGTTCTGCAATTTATACCTGAACGCCATGCCTAATTCATACCCGAGACCTGGCGACCAGATGGCTTCAGTCTTTGGCTTTGTTTCTTCTTCATCCGGCTTGTTTGCTTTTCTTGAACCTCACCTGTTACCTCCGTGCGACCTCCAGGCCTCGGACCTAGTTCTTTCCTTTCTAGTGGCCCCTCTTCTGGCCTATGGCGTATCTAGCCCAGACTCTGGCGTGCCCCCTCAGGCCCCAGGTCCGCTCTCCTAACCACTGACCCCTCTGTTGCTCCGCCGCCACCGTGCAGCCCGCCTCAGCTTGGATATGTCCAAGTGACAAGGGCTGAGTGATGTCGGTGTGAATGATGAAGCCGAGCCCGCCGGACCTCACACCTGGAGCCCATCAGCTGACCGCACGCCACACGAAACCAGCTCTCCCGGAAATATCCCCCCAGAGCCTGCCAGGTACCCTGCTGTGAGTCATGGTGGCCAGCTCCCAGCTATGGTGCTGCTGAATTCTGAGCGGGGGACAGAGGCTCACTTGCTTTGGTAAGGCGGCACTTGGCGCCAGGAAACGGTGGACACCCAAGGCTGGCTGGGCAGTCCTGGCGTGCTGGGTTTGGAATGATGCTCCCTCATGTTGGACACAGAACTCGTCAGGGCCGTGCCGTGGCCTCGTGGTCCTGGGACTGCAGCATACGCCAGCCCGTGCATCCTCTCTCGTCTGTTTTGGCCCTGGTACTTTGAAGGCAGTGGTGTGGTGGCGGTCACACTTTCCTCGGTGCCTCTGTGCCCGTCTACTGGCAGCTGGCATCGCATGGCTGCTCCACACCCCTCTGCTCAGGCTCAGGCAGGTCCACAGCGGTGACTCCCCCGTCTTCGAGGGCTTTCAAGGCCATCGCTCTGAGACGCAGGGGCCCCTCCCCATGGATGTTTTCTCTTGCTTCTGACAGACATGGGTCACCTGTAAGCCATGCCTCACGAGGGACAGACGTTCTTTGTGCAAAGGCGGCCAGTCTTCTCGCTCCACGCATGGGGCCCACGCCACCCTCCCTGCTGGTGGGAGCGTGTGGAAGGCTCAGTCGTGTCGGCGTGCACAGAGACACACACTGGGAACACAGTGAATGTGACCTAAGAGTTTAAGAGAGGACATGGTTGGGGGATATTTTATTCTACATTTTATTTATTTATTTATTTTATTATTATTATTATTATTATTATTAATTTTTTGCAGTACTGGGGATTGAACCCAGGGGCATTCTACCTCTGAGCTACACCCCAGCCCTATTTTTTTTCTTTATTTTGAAACAGGGTCTCACTAAGTTGTGGAGGGCCTCACTAAGTAGCTGAGGCTGGCTGCGAACCTGGATCCTCCAGTCTCAGCCTCCCAAGTACTGGGATTACAAGCGTGCGCCACCACGCCTGGCTTTATTCTACATTTCTAAAACAAGATAACCCCCCAGGGTTGGAGTCAGTGGCAGAGCATGTGTGAGGACCTGCGTCCAATCCCCAACACCACAAAAACAAAAAACCAAAAAGCACAAACTATTTTTTTTGGTATTGGTGATTGAACTGAGGGGCATTCTACCTCTGAGCTACACCCCCAGTCTGATTTTATTTTTATTTTGAAACAGGGTCTCACTAGGTTAATGAGAGTCTCATTACTTGCCGAGGCTGTCCTTGAACCTGCGATCCTCCTGTCTCAGCCTCCCAAGTACTGGGATTACAGACGTGCGCCACCACACCTGGCTTAAAAAAGCACAAACTAAAACTCTAAATAGGACATCTAAACTGACCCCAAACCAAATTGTTGTTCGCATTTTCCTGCATCTCCTGGTGAAGGCCTGCATTTGTGGTTATTGTCAACCTGGCCCAGGAACAACCCCGCATCCTTGGAAGTTACAGGAATCACAGGGATGGTGTGGGGTCCGACCTCATGGTTCAATCAATACAGTGGTACAAGGAGGCACAGTCAGAGACAAGAAGATTTTTCCTGAAAAGCCATGGCATTGTGATTAATAAGCGTTAACTGCCTTTTCTATATGCCAATCATGAATCCACTGAGAAAGAAATCCAGAAAACAATCTACTCACAATAACCTCAAAACCAATAAAATACCTAGGAATAAATCTAACCAAGGAGGTAAGAGACGTCTACAGTGAAATTTTTTTTTTTTTTTTTTTTTTGCGGTACCGGGGATTGAATGCAGGGGCGGTCTACCTCCGCGCTATGCCCCCGGCCCTATTTTTTTATGCTTTATTTTGAAACCGGGTCTCACGAGGTTGCAGAGGGCCTCACTATGGAGAGAGAGAGAGAGAGAGAGAGAGAGAGCGCGCGAGAGCTGAGGCTGGCCGCGAACCCGGATCCTCCGGTCTCCGCCTCCCAAAGTACTGGGATTACAAGCGTGCGCCACCATGCCCGGCTTACAGTGAAATTTATAAAACACTAAAGAAAAAATTGAACAAGATCTTAGAAGATGGAAAGATCTCCTCTGCTCTTGGATAAGCAGAATACATATTATCACAACAGCCATTCTACCAAAAGTGATCTACAGAGTCAGTGCAATCCCTATCAAAATACCAATGTCATTCTTCATAGGCCTAGAAAAATCAGTCATAAAGTTCACATGGAGAAACAAAAGACCCAGAATAGCCAAAGCAATTCTCAGCAATAAGAACCTTGCAGGAGGCATCACAATTCCTGACTTCAAATGATACTACAGAGCTATAGTACTAAAATCAGCATGGTATTGGCACAATAACAGACACATAGATCAATGGAACAGAATAGAAGATACAGAAACAAGTACATAGACTTTTAGCCAATTGATTTTTGACAAAGGTGCCAAACACATACATTGGAGAAAAGACAGTTTTTTTCAAAAAATTGTGTTGGGAAAACTGGTTATCCAGTTGTAGAAAAATGGAATTAAATCCTCACCTCTCGCCCTACCTTTTCCTTATGATGGGAGATAGGAAGCTAACAAATAATGGTACATTTGAGAATAAATAACATTAAAAGATCATTCCTGGTGCTAAACACAGAGAGATGGTCCTTCGACCTATACTATTCATGTACACTGATTGGACAGAATAATAATATATATCTCATTTCCAGTCATTATCCTAATCTTCATTGATATATATATGGGCCTATGAATTTTGTAATACATTATATTTTTAATTATATTTTTGTAATCAAATTATACAGATGACTTCATCCCCCCCCAAAAAAAATTGCTCAGAGCCACACACAACTAAGAACTAGGGTGTGGTGGAGATGGTTAATAGAACCTAGCATCACTTGGAGCAGAGGGGATGAGCACACATATACTGATATACGTGAATAAGAGCAAGAATGAACCAGGCATGGTGGTGCACATCTGTAATCCCAGTACTTGGGAGGCTGAGACAGGAAGATTGCAGGTTCGAGGCCAGTCTCAGCAGCTTAGCAAGGCCCTCAGCAACTTAGACCCTATTTCAAAATCAAAATCAAAATAGGGTTGGGGGTGTAGCTCAGAGCAGAATGTCCCTGGATTCAATCCCTAGTACCACAAAAAAAAAAAACAAAACAAAAAAACAAGAGCAAGAATGGATGAGCAGAAGGCTGAGGGAAGTCTTGCTAATGACACGTTGCAATCTCTTGACCAATTTTCAGACACAGTCCGATTTTCAAGCTTGGAATCCGTTTGCCAAGGAGTTGGCCAGGGCTTCAGGGTGAAGTTCACTGCCACTCCATCACAAGGAAAACTGTGATGAGCCCCAGTCCTTTCCCAAAGGGACAGTTAGCCACTGGGACCGTGCATACACTGGACACTTTTAGGTCTGTTAGACATATGTCCCATGTTGGCATTGATGACAAAAAATAGTAGCATCATCGTAGCTGCCCTGTTAGATGGGAGGTTTGGGGATCAGGATTCAAGTAGTATCCTGTCAAAGTCTGGCTTATCAGGTCCACAAACCTTCCTAGTGGCCATTTTTTCAGTCCCCAAATGAATGGTTGGAATTGATATACTTGGAAGTTGAAGTGACTTCCATGTTGGGCCCTTGGCCAAAGGGATGAGAGTAATCAAAGTAGAAAAGACCACAGGGAAAAACCTATGGCTCTGCCGGCTCCCAGGCCAATAAAAAACAACAGTCCTGCATCCAACCAGGATGGTGGAGATTCAGTCTACCATTTTGTTTTGTTGGAAAAGACAGGGTCTTGCTATGTTGCTCAGGCTGGCCTTGAACTCCAAGGCTCAAGCAATTCTCCTGCCTCAGCCTCCTGAGTAGCTGGGACTATAGGCATGTGCTACCATACCTGGTTAAAGACCTCCACTTGCACCCTTATCTTTTCTACTTCCCAGCTGACGTTCTTGAAAATTGAGTTTCCTCTTGCTATCTCCATTTGTTCCCCTTCAATTACAGCATTCATCTATTGTGGTTTTAATGGTTTTTGGGGGTCTGAACAAAAGAAATTTCAAAACAAATATTTATGTTCATTCTAATGATACCGGGGATCCAGAGATTCTGTGTGTGTGCGGGGTGTGTGTGGGGGCACTGGGGATTGAACCCAGGGGCATTCTACCTCTGAGCTATATCCCCACCCCTTATCTTATTTTTTATTTTGAAACAGGGTCTCCCTAAGTTGCTGAGGGTCTCACTAAGTTGCCGAGGCTGACCTCAAACCTGTGATCCTCCTGTGTCAGCCTCCCAAGTACTGTGATTACAGGTATGTGCCACCACTCCTGTCTCAGAGATTCTTTTTATTGAGGATTTTTTTTTGATAAATAAATCAATGGGAAATTTTGAAGAATCTAATCTTAAACACATTCCCAAGCACTTGGAAAGAATCAATCTGTCCTCTGGTTAGGGAGGGCAGCCCGAGTCCAGTGGTATAGACGCAGGTAGAGTGGGCAGGCGCATGGGATAGATATTCTTCCTGGACTCCTTCCACAGATCTGCTTCCTGTTCTGTATGAACAAGGGAAGACTCACTTCTCCAAGTCCCTGTAGTAAGGCTCGGCGTGCGGGCAGGGCAGCCAAAGGAGAGAGGGCTGTGTGAACAGTCTGACCTCTGATATCGACAGACAGCACCCTTCCCCCCCACCTCCCTCCTCTCCAAACAATTTCCGCCCACTGACACTGACCTCAAGTACCTATTGATCGGAGGACTCGACAGGGAGGCACACATGGCCAATTGGCTTAACCTTCTGGAAAACTCTGAGGGTCTTTCTGTTATTAAGATTCTGGTCTCTCAACTTCAGGCCCACTTTCTGTCTTCTCCTTTCTGTATGGCCTCAGGGACGCAGCCGCCTTTCTTTTCTTCTTCCTCTTCCCTTAAAAATATATAGCCTTTATTTTTTCCGCTGATTATTACTGAGGCAATACCCATTCACCAGAGAAAACTCTGAAACCGCCCCTATTTTAACTTTTCAGGTATATGCTTTCAACCTTCCGATATGCATGGTATCTAATTTGTATTGTACTGTGTGTATGTATATGAGTCTATTGCATTAGTCCATGATAGGAACACACACACACACACACACACACACACACACTATAAAATTGACCACAGCTGTTTTATACCAGCATCTGTTTCTTTGCTTTTTATTTATTTATTTTTTGCAGTACTGGGGATTGAATCCAGGGGCATTCTACTTCCGAGCTACACCTGCAGCCCTCTTTTTTATTCTTTATTTTGAAAAAGGGTCTCACTAAGTTGCGAAGGACCTCACTAAGTAGCTGAGGCTGGCTGCAAACCTGGATCCTCCTGTCTCAGCCTCCCAAGTACTGGGATTACAGGTGTGCGCCACCATGCCCAGCTGAATTTCACTTTTAATGGCTGCCTAGCATTCCATTAAGGTTCATATCACAATTCACGTTGGAGGGGCTGGGATGTAGGTCAGTGGCAAAGCGCTTGCCTTGCAAGTGCAGCGCCCTGGGTTCGATCCCCAGCTCCAAAAAGACACACACACACACACAAAAAGACCCCAAAAACAATTCACGTTGGAACTTGTCTTCTGGATAATTTAGGTCCCTATTAAATGTTGCAGTGACAAATATTCTTATATCTAAGTCTTTGTGCCCTTCCCTCTTTCTGTGGTAGTTTCAATTCCTTCACGTGGAAATTTGGTCCTAATGATTTTCATGCATACATACATACATACTTGTGTGTGTGTGTGTGTGTGTGTGTGTGTGTGTGTGTGTGTGTGTGTTACTGGGGCATTTTGAACCCAGGGGCATTCTACTTCTGAGCTACACTCCCAGTCCTTTTTAAATTTTGTTTTGTTTTGTTTTGAAACAGGGTCTCACTAGGTTGCCAAGAGTCTTGCTGGGTGGCTGAGGCTGGTGTCGAAACTGCGATCCTCCTGTCTCAGCCTCCCAAGTACTGGGATTATAGGTGTGTGCCTCCATGCCCGACTTTTTTTTATATATATATATACATTTTGATGTACTTACTTTCAGAAGACTGGAATAATTTTGTACTCTTACATGAAGGTTAGGAGAGAATTTTTGCTAATCCTGGTTAATTATCATTCCAAATGTGTGTCTCAGATGGCGCCTCTCTTTCTCCATCAGAGCTCTGGCCACCACTTTGTCCTGTGGAGGTGAGCCCTGCACGTGGCTGCAGAGTGACGGCCGCCACACCTTGCTGCCGGCGCGCTGGGTTCGAGAATGCCGAAATAAGGCTGGGTGTGGTGGCGCACGCTTGTAATCCCAGAATTTGGGAGGCTGAGACCGGAGGAGCCGGGTTCGCGGCCAGCCTCAGCTACTTAGTGAGGCCCTCCGCAACTTCATGAGACCCGGTTTCAAAATAAAGTATAAAAAACAGGGCCGGGGGCGTAGTGTGGAGGTAGAACGCCCCTGGGTTCAATCCCCGGTACCACAAAAAAAAAAAAAAGAGAATGCCGAAATAAGCACCACACAGCACAGTCCCCTGGCGTTGGCATTGGAGCGGCTCTGGCTCGGGGAGGCTGGTGGAGACGTCACTCCACACAGGGAGTTGGCGTGATGGGGTGGATGTGCTGTGCTGACATGGAGCTGGGAGTGTGGCCGGCCATCATGTTTGTGTCACATCTGAAGACACAAACCAAGATGAGGGGGGTGTCATCCTGCACAGAGCAGCTGGCCGCCTTGCTGGGAATGCCAGGGGGCTGGTGTGGCGGCAGCAGGGGTGACAGTGGGGGACAGCAGTGAGGGAGGCTGTCCCCCCCATCACTGTCTAGGTTCTTTCCTTGTGTTAGGGAGCGCGGGAAGAGATGAGACAGCGTCACGAGACCAGAGGCATTTGGGAGCAGTCCTGGCTGTGGTGTGGGGCTGCTGCCCGGGAGCAGGGGGATAGCCAGGAGCTTGGGGCACCAGCCCACGCCAGTGCCACCCAGGAGGGTGGATGGAGACAAGGGGGAATTTAAGAGCTAACGGGTGACAGCTGTAACATCTGGACTTCTGAGTATGGGAGATGAATGTCCTGCTTGGGTTGCCTGGCAGGACAGTGGGGTCATGAGCCGGAGATCGCCCTGGGTTCTATATCCACACCCTTTCCTGCCTCGTGGTGCCCCACTCTGTGGACACATTCTGCTGCCCTGCCACACACTGCAGGGAAAATCACTTCTGTGAAGCTGGAGGTAAGCAAAAGGGAAAGAGAACGCTCAAGGAGAGAGAAGAGTTAAAAGTTAAGATCAGTCGGGTTGGGGATGAAATGGAGAAAAGATGGTCAGACCAAAGACAAGAAATCATGAAGAGCGGGTTACACGGCGAAGATCCTTGTACATTGCTCACAAGATCCCCAAATACCAAAATAAGAATTCACTGGAATATATAAAGTGGGGAAATCTGGACAACAAGGCTGAGTAAATATAACCTGTGACAGGTAGAGGAAGAGTCTAAAAATATTAGGAGAGTCAAGACAGTTTATTGCAAATAAGAAACTTGGGGTGGAAGGGAAGCTCAGGGTTTGGGTTTAACTCAGTTACACCTGGTTAATGTCCAGGCAGGGGTGTCGGGGGACCCCACAAATGCCTGCGTTGTGAATGAAAGAATACGATGGTTTGAGTATTCCGGGGCAATATCCTAAAAGACCACAAGGTGGTAATGTCATTTCACGAGTCTGTCTCGGAATGTGGGTGGCTGCCAGCCCCCTTGCTGCTGCATTCTGTTTGTATTTAGGCCTTTATGCCTCTGTGTTTTAGTCTTTTTAATTTTTCTGCCTTTTTCTGATGTCTGTACCCTCCTTTCAAAACATCTTCCTCTTTTCCATTTCTCATCTTATCTCCTTAATTGTCCATTAGAACCAGTGCACATCCCCCCTTCTCCACTGGGTAGAGTTCCGTCTTGTCATTGAACAAAAATTATTATATGAAAACCAAAACCTTCGTGACAGAGCGCAGAACAGTAGAATGAATTCCTGTGTCCCTGGCCGCACTTGAGAGTCAGCGCTTCGTGACCTCTCTTGGTCCACCCGTGTCCCACGCACCCTCTTCCTCCCATATGATGTAGCAGCAGATTCCAGTTCTGCAAGAAGCTCACGTGTAAATCTGTCCGTACGTATCTGTCATTCACAAGGATTCTTAAACATAGCCACAGACCAGAATTGCTCCCCAAACCATTCACGGTTCCTTACAAGTACAAAATCCAGTTAGCACGCACATTTCCCTTGGCTCTCTAGTGCCATTTAAAAATTATTTTATAATTTGCTCTTGGGCATCAAGTGAAGTCCACTTGCTGTGATTGGTTGGTTTTTTCTCATAATATTTTTATTCTATAGGTTCTTGCTTGTTCTCTCTCTCTCTCTCTCCTTGCAATTTATTTGTTGAGGGAATTAAATTATTTTTCTATAATTTCCTGCAGTCTATAGATTTTTCTGATTTCTGTCAACTCTTTTTTTTTTTGGTACTGGGAATTGAACCCAGGGGCATTCTACCTCCGAGCTCCACCCCAGCCCTATTTTTTTTTATTCTTTATTTTGAAACAGGGTCTTTCTAAGTTGCAGAGGGCCTCACTAAGTAGCTGAGTCTGGCCACGAACCCGGATCCTCCAGTCTCAGCCTCCCAAGTACTGGGATTACAAGCATGCACCACCACACT
>PVJS01035253.1:0-21119 GCA_004027185.1 Glis glis | reverse complement strand
TGTGTGTGTGTGTGTGTGTGTGTGTGTGTGTGTTTTACTGGGGATTGAACCTAAGGGTGGACTGCCTCTATGCAAAACCCCCAGCCTGATTTTTTTTTTTTTGAAATGGTCTAACTAAGTTTCTAAGGCTATCCTTGAACCTGCGATCCTCCTGTCTCAGCCTCCCAAGTACTGGGATTATAGGCGCACACCACCGCACCCTGCTTTGAAGAGGCTTAAAAACCACAAAACAGGAGTGGAGTTCACTGAAGGGGAGGTGGAGCGTGAAGGCCCCTAGTGTCCTTGGGGAGGGGTCCACATTTCCTCTGCTCTAGCAGAGCCTTCTGCAACCCCCCGCCCTGTCCCCACTCTCAGCAGGCTCAGTCAAGCCAGTGAACTCATTCTGCCCGGCTCCCTACAACCTGTCTGCTCCCGACTCCCCACAGACTGGTAGCTCTGCTTTGCTCCATCTGGACCCAGCATGACCTGGGTTCAAATCCTGGCTCTGCATCTTACCAGCTACACAACCTTGGGCGGTTGCTTCACCCATCAGAACCCCAATTTCCTCCTCATTGTCACTGAGGGGAGAATAACTTAGTGGGGTTGCTGTGCATATTAAATGAAACATCAATAAAAGACTTGCCACAATGTCAGGACATAGTATGAGCTCAAAACATCACATCCATTATAATTATCATGAGGAAAAGAAGGGGGGGAGAGAGAGAGAGAGAGAGAGAGGTGCATTATCTGGGACAGGTGAAGAGTAAGAATCGGAATGGATGGGTGTAATTGGACATGCTGGGTGGACAGTAGTTTTGAAAAAGAATCCCATGATCTATATGCCAGAGAAATAGAAAGAATTACTCTACTTAATTTGCCTTGCTGAAAATTGGAAATTTCATTTCCTGGATTTGTTTACAGTGAGGCTATTCCTACTCTCCATTATCTTAGGGGTTATGAAGACCCTGCAGAAGATTCTAGGGAATGGAATCTGCCATCACCTGCCACCGGCGTGGCCAGGGCGTGTGTGTCTCCTTCAGGATGGGCTGGTTGCAAGAGTCCAAAAAGTATTCTCTGAAGCTCAAGCAGAAAGGAAAGGGATTGTCCCAGAATCTCTCAGAATCCAACTTTTCCAAAGGACAGATTCAGTCCCCAGTTCCCGGTAACCTTCTGGATCTGCTCCCCACGGCTGACAGGCAGTATCTCCTGGCCCCAATTTCACAATGCCCGCAGAGGGGATTTGATCGGCAAAGGTGGTGTGTAAATCAATTTGACATAAATCAAATCCTAATTTGAATGCTCTAGGGGCCAGCTGCTTAAATATTTAACAGAGGCTTAAAAAAAAAAGCTGAGCACAAAATCCTTTGTGCACTGCAAAAGATGGACGCCTAATCAAAGGCGGTTGACTGTCCCCGGGTGGAAGTGACGGGCCTCTGGAGGTGGAGGAGGGGCCGCCTGCACACCCGAGCCCGCTCTCTCCTTTCCTCCAGCCCATATGGGTAAGAAAGGAAATCTAAGTCCCCGAAGTTTCCTGGAGTCTGAATTCCCCAGAGCATTTCCCCACCACCCACCCAGCTCAGCTGCATTTGTTGTACTTGTTGGCTCTCAGCCTGAACCTCAAATAACAGTAGCATCTCGCCTTCTCCGTCAACAGCTGCCTTTCATCCTGTTACCTCCCCCCAATAACACATTTTACTAACTTTTTACCCCACCCATCCCAAGAGCACCGTTCTCTGCTCTTGAACAGTTGGCCTCTGTCTTCCTGTGTTCAGACTGCTTCGCTGAGGAATGAATGCTTTGCCCCCGGATGTCCCCTTTCTGCCTGCCTCGTTGGATGTGTAGGGCTCAGTGGTTATCAGAGCTAGAAGAGGGGTGTTTGAAGGCAGAAGGAAAGACCAACAAACTTAGAGGGTAGCAGGGAGGCCAGGGGCCTGGGAGACCGTGTGATCTGATGGCTTTGAATCCTTCAGGAGGTCTGGGGTGCTTCAAGAAGCTGGGAAACCCCGGACACTTTTCCAGAACAATCATGTACATGCAATAGCACCAGGGCTGCTGCTTCACCACACAGAGCCTTTGTGTGAGTCAGAGAAGGGAGCCACCTTCCCTGGGGACTCAGCTGTCACTCATCCCTTCAACAGACTATGTAAGTCAGCTTCCTGCTACTGCGACAAAATACTTGAGATAATCGACTTAAAAGGAGAAAAGGTTTCTTTTGGCTCATGGTCTCAGAGGTTTCAGCCATGGTCACTTGGTCCTGTTGCTTTGGGCCTATGGAGCAGAGGAGGCCTATTTACCTCACAGTGACCAGAAAGCAAAGAGAGATAGGAAGAGGCTGTGTTCTGTGTGTGTGTGTGTGTGTGTGTGTGTGTGTGTGTGTGTTTACTGGGGATGGAACCCAGGAGCATTCTACCTCTGAGCTATATCCCCAGCCCTATTTTACTTTTTATTTTGAAACGGGGTCTTGCTAAGTTTCTGAGGGTCTTGCTAAGCTGTTGTGGCTGTCCTAGAACATGCGATCCTCCTGCCTCAGCCTCCAAGTACTGGGATTACAGGCATGGGCCACCATGCCTAGTGAGACTGGCTTCTTAATATCCTCTTCAAGGGCATGCACCCCCGAGTGACCTAACTTCTGCTAGGCCCCACCTCCTAAAAGTTCCACCATCCTCCAATAGCACCACGGGCTGGGGACCAAGCTTTGAACACGTAGCTTTTGGGGGCATTCAAGATCCAAACCCTAGCAGCATCCCAGTGCAGGTGTCCCCTTGCACAACTGAGGGTGGTGGTCCTGCATGGACCCCACCAGTCTTCCCTTCCCTGATTTTAGTTCACAGTCCCTTCAACTCAGTGATGGGACCCCGGAGCCCAGAGTAGGGAAGCAACATTCTCAAGGTCACACAGTGAGTCATTTACTTGCAGGAGTCTTGACTCTTCTTATTTCATCCCCCACACCCCATCCACCTTCTCACCACCTCCTGATTAAAGAGCCCACGGCTTATGCTCAGTCCACTAAGAGGCCATGCAACCAGGGTGGCAGATGAAAACCTGTTGTATAAATATCTAAATTCAATCCTTGTAGAAGATGCTTCATTGAAGTGTTGTAAGCCTAGTGGCCCCAGGCGGGGAGAGCTCTTCGTCTTATCAGCACCGTCTGGGTTGAATGATCCATTTCCAACAGCGCAAAGGAATGAAATCATGAAAAGGCTGAGCGTCCTCATGGAGGGGGAGTGACTTGGGAGCTGGTGGCATTGAAAAGGTGTCGCTCGGAGGGGGCAGGCCGTCCTGAAGAGGAGCATTCAGGTGTGTTAAAGACAGCCCCGGTGTGGAAGCGCAAATGAATCGCCCAAAATAGATGAGATTTCTCCTGGTGGTAATTGCCAGAGAAGCTGGTAAAAGGTTTTATATTGAGAGCACAGGAAGGAAAGAGCTGGGGAGAGAAAAAAGGGGGGGATTTTATTTTGAAGCCAGAAAAGAGGAAGGGCTTAAAAAGAAAAAGGAGAGGGTGGTCTCGTTCCAAGAGAAAATGGCCTTGTTGGATGAACAGGAAAAGGAGATGCGGATTCACACATAGGGGGCGCTCTAGGGACAGCAGGAAGTGACTGGGAGACAGTGGGGAGGAGGGCTTGGGCTCTGCTGGTTGTCTGGTGACCTTGGCTAGTGATTCCTCTTTCTGAGCCTTAGCTTTTTCATCTGTAAGATGAAAATAAGTGAAGTGCATCTATATGCGACAACAGTGACGGATCTTACGAACCTAGTGTTGAACCAAAGTAAAGCACAAAGACACGTGCCGCATGAATCCATGTTTACTCAGCCCCAAACAGACAAAACTCGTCTGGAAGTCAGAGCACCAGGAGAGGGAGAAGAGAAAATCACCAAACGCGAGCTCGGAAGTGGGTGGCATTTCTGGGCACCGGGAATTCTCTGTTTCTCAACCTGGTGAAATGGATTATGTTCTCCCTTGATACTTTGGGCATTTTTTTCCTTAAGATATCATAGTTTATTTTAAAATTTACTTAGGAAGAAGAAAAGGGGAAAGAACTACCCTGTGTTCATAGTGTTCCATCAGAGGGACCTTCCATCTTAGAGGAAATGGAACTTGTAGGCAAATAACTACCCATAATTCAAGGGAAAAAATTAGGAAACTTTTGGAAGAAAGGCAGAGAGACCATCCGGAGAGATCAGGGGCCTGCAGCCAGGGGAGGGCCTGCTTTCATGGGGTGGGTTCAGAGAACCAAGGACCTGGGACACCTCGAGGCAGCTGGAGGTAGGAGTCTTGACCAGCCAGAACGTCCCAAGGACCCAGGCACGAGTGTGAGCGTGAGTGTGTGGGGGCGCACGTGTGTGTAAGCCGGCACACATGCACATCTGACTGCTCACTGTCACCACAAGTACATTTTGGGAGAGCTCCGTCTCATAGATGGCTGAAAACCCTGGCTTTTGTGCCACCCCCTGGTGACCCCCATGCCTGAATGGGAGCTGGTAGGAAGGGGTGTGTTGTGACCCCATCGAAGGAAAAGAAGGCTTGTTTTCTTTCTCTGATAGAGAATCGCCACTCAACTCTCTGACGAGGATTTCCTGTTTATTTGCTCACTTAACACATCTTTTATTGAAATCCACTCTGTGCTGGACACTGGTCTAGATGCTAGGGACCCAACTATAACCACACTCACCGCCCCATGGGCCCAAAATTCTAGGTGATGGTTGCAGGCACAGAAAAGATCTCCACCCACCTGTCTTCATAGGGGCACAGTCCCTGGCCGCGGGGAACAGAATGGTGGAGGGAATGTGGCTGCAACAGCCCCTCCAAGCCCCCGGGCTGGGGCCTGAGTGCCCGCAGACGCCGCCTCTGCGTAAGCCCCTGCTTCGTGTGTATTCTACTCGGAACATCTCCTGTACGTCCCTGCTGCCCCTCCCCTCACAGGCCCCTGTCAGCTTTGATCTTTTAATCCAGGATTCACCAAAGCATGATTGACGTGCATTTAAACCGAACCTCCCTGGGGCTGAGACCTGCTCCTGTCTAAACCCAGGGATGGACAAGCCAGCCAGGTCTCTAAGCCTGATCTTGGGGCCCGAGGATCTTTTCCAATCCCTCTACATCCAAATCAGGCTGCTGTTGGGAGGATGTAAAATGCATGTCCTTGAGGGCCATGTTCTGAATTCTGTGTCTCCCTGGCCACGTATTGGGGACATCAGTCTGTAAGCACTTACTGTGTGTCGGGTCCTGTTCTGGGTACTGGTCAGACAGGGGAAATGAGAGCACACGGTCCTGCTGCACCAAAGCCTGCATTCTATACGGGGAGGCACCTGAGTCAAAAATTGCAATGTAAGCCGGGTGTGGTGGTGCACGCCTGTATTCCCAGTACTTGGGAGGCTGAGACAGGAGGATCACAGGTTCAAAGACAGCCTCAGCAAGAGAGTGAGGCCCTCAGCAACTTAGTGAGACACTGTTTCAAAGTAAAAAAAAAAAATTACAAAATAGGGCTGGGAGTGTAGCTCAAATATAGAATGCCCCTGGGTTCAGCCTCCAGTACCAAAAAATAAAATAAAATAGCAAATTTCAATGTATACTGACCAGTGCTTTGATGGGGGTCTGGGAGAGTGTTCTGGGCTCCAGTGGAGACTTTAGGCTTTCTCATAATCAGGTACTTGCATTGACCTTAAGGTATGTGTAAGTGTGTATATGTGTGTGTGTGTGTGTGTGTGTGCACGTAGGGGGAGAGAAAATAAAGAATTCTGGGAGAAATGGCAGTTCCACCGAGACTTTAGTCAAACACGGAGCGTAGGGAGGTATGGTACTGGGCCAGAGAAGTGGCGTGTGGAAAGACCAGTAAGTACGAGGAAGCTGCCTGCATTTCAGGGTGGCTGGAGCATCTAGGGTGGGGGGTAAGTGGTGAGAGACGAAGCTGGACAGTCGGGATCACGGAGGTGTGCTGGCTCAGGCGCTTCTAGACGCAGAGGCCCAGGCGGGATAATGAGTACAGTCGTGCATCAGTGACAGGGATGTGTCTCAGAAGTGCATCATGAGGCGATTCATCCTCGTGTGAACACCAGAGTGCACTCACACAAACCTCCACCGCGCAGGCCAGCCACGGACCTGGCCTCTTGATTGCAGAGCCAGCACGAGATGTACAAAGCCCCTGCCCTTGTAACACAACCTACTGTTTTACAGTTAACTTTTTTTTATTATAAGTAGAAGTACACTCAAAAATAGCAATTAAAAATATAGTAAATACATAAACCAGTCACATAGTTGTTTATTATCATTATCAAGTCTTATGGCCCGTACGTAATTACATGTGCTAGGCTTTTGTGCAATGCAATAGATTTGTTTCTATCATCATCGCCAAGGCACCTCGGAAGCATGCCACGCCTCCTCATTATGATGGCATCGTTACTGCAGGCGATAGAAAATTTTCTCTCTCTTATAATCCCGTGGGACCACCATTCCATATGTGACTCATTGTTGATGGAAATGTCACTGTGTGGTTCATGACTACACAAGGACTTTACTAGAGGGAGGAACTGCCTGACAGGGAAATGGGGAGGGAGGCTCAGAGACCAGCAGACTTCCATGCAAGCGATCGGACCTTGAGCAAAGGACAAAGGAGAAGAGGATTGGGTGGGAGCATCTTAGCTCACCATGCAGTCTGAGGAAGGTCCAGCAGGGCTCTTGGGGAGCCCTTAAGCCAAACGCAGTCATGTGAGGAGTCTGGTATGTCTCTGCCTTAGCATCCTGGCCAGCCCCAACCATCATCGGGAAGCAGTCTGTGGGAAGTATGACCTTCCACAAAGTCAGGCTCAGCACCAGAGGCCCTGGGCCAAACGTGATCCCTGTGGTTGGAGATCTGGGAGATACATTTGCAAGCCCACCACATCTGGGTTTGATTTTATTCTCGGGAGAATGGGAAGCCACAGAAGGTTTTTAAAGCAATTTATGTTATAAAAAAATGAAAAAACATCACTCTGGTGGCTGTGGAGGAGATGGGTAGGAGTAGATCAATAACACAATTAAAAAAGAAATTGTGGGTGGAAGGGTTGCAGAGGCTACGAAAAGAGGTAATGCGGATCTACAATTGGAGGGTGACAGGGCCAGATGGACAAATTGGAGGTATTTTAAGGAAGAAGGACGCTTAGAACTCAGTGACTGTACATGAGAAGGCACAGGGTGAGGGCACTGTCCATAAGTGTCTTCCATGTGTTAGAGGGCCTGTGGTAAAATGATGTCTTACAATCGCCCATTCACCTTGTAAATTTGATTCCAGACCATGGCATCATCAGACTCCCAGGTGATCAGCCTGGACTAACAATGATGACCCCATCCTCACACCTGCAATCATCTTAGGACTGGGAAGTCTGCTTGGTGGCTTTGGGGAAAGAATTCTCTTTCTCAAGGAGTTACATTTTGAGGGTCCCTTTCTTTCCCAGGACATTTCCCTGGTGTCTGGGTCTGTGTGGGGCCATCTTCCATCTTGGAATCACCAGAGAGGCAGCCTGAGAGCACAGTCCTCCCATCAGATGGGAGAGCGAGAAGGTGGGAAGAGCCTGGGCCTTGAGTGACAACGCGAGCCACTGAATAAACTAACCCTGGAGCCCTCCTGACCACAGCAGGGCTTCTTGGAATTGAGAGCACATGTTTTCTGATGGCTTGCACCAATTTAAGTCAGGATTTCCTGTTTCTAGATTCAGACAAAGCATCATTATTGTTTTATTGATAAAGAAATGGAATCTTAAAGACCCAAGTAGAGTAGGGACAAAATCCTGGGTCTTTCTATAGAATCTCTTCCTTTGGCCAGTGGTAATTTTCCTTTTCGATGTCAACACAAGTCACCTGATTATGAGAAAGCCAGAAAGCTTAATTTATGGAGCAATGAGAGCCATATATACAAGCATTAATTGTGCCCATCCTGTTTAACCTGCAAGATGCAAATTATTGTGAAGGACATAAATGACCTAAATACCAGCCTGCTTTTGAAGAGTTTATGACATAACAGAGGTAAAGTGAAGACCATTGGAGACCTTAATCATAGATAACTTGGAGAGGGGCATGTATCATACATTAGAACAGTGTGAGGGCACTTATTATACATTAGAACAGCAAGTATTCTACCTGTCTTATCATGGTTTATTCCTCACAGCAAACACCAGAGCACTTATTATCACTATCATTATCTCCATATCAGAGACATGGAGGCACAGGGAGGATATTAACTCACCCAAGATGACAGGACTTGTGTAAATGGAATTTAGAGCAATTCAAGCCTGACAGCAGAGCCTGTACTCTTAACCACTGTGCTATACTGCATCCCATAATAGAGATTAATTAATGCAAACCAGCGTTGAGCTCAGTGTGTATGTACAGGATCCTACTAGCAGAGATCCTTAGGTGCATACATGCAGCTGCTTTGCACGTGTCTTTGTTTATCTTTAGCAGTCCTCACACTTGAGCATGAATTGGAATCTCCTGGAAGGCTTGTCAAGGCTCAGATTATGGGCCCCATCCCCAAGTTTTCCTGGGGTGGGGGATGTTTGGATTTGTATTTATGACAAGTTATTAGGTGATACTGAATGTCTGGGGATCCCATTTTGAGAGAACTGCCTTATAATAACTCTGTGAAGGAGGGATGGAGGTCCTCATTTAACAGATGTGGGAGCAGGTTTAGAGTAGCCAACTCATCTGCCCATCCTGACAGTCGTAAATGCCAGAGCCAGAACTGGACCTGGTACAGCCCGACTCCAAAGTCTCCTCTCTGTCTATTGCACCATGCTGCCCTCAGATATAAATGCATCCCAAATTCAGGAGGAGAGAGGGCTGTGTGCTGGCACGCTCAGGGAAGGCTTCTGGTGGAGATGAGACACTGAAGGAAAGTACACTTGAACCGGCCATCCCAGGACATAGACATGCACAGAGAACACTGGCCTTCCCAAGCCCATGGCTGCCCGCTTGGTACATAGGGAGAGGGACTGGAATGAGGTCACACACCGGCATTGCTCCAATGATGGGAGGCCTGGGGGAACACGTATCCTGGAGTACGAACATTTTAGGGATCTCAGAGGCAGGAAGGGGCTGATTAAAGAGGCCACCACTAGAAACAGTAAACACAGGTGGAAAAATGCTACACCCCAAACACAAAGATGAAGAACAACCTATAACATCTTTTCCTGTGAAAAAGGAAAGCGAGGCATTGCACCACCCCCATCCCCACAAGTCAGAAATGAGGGACACAGCTTGATATACTCCCAGCAGAGCCCGCTCCCTTATTCCCATTCTAATTTCCTTAATCAAAGCGAAGGACAAGGATGATGATTTCTCCTTTGTCACCGAGTGAAAAATGGTATTATTGTCAGAGTGATTGAAGGCCCTGGGAATGTTAAGCCTCTGGGAAAGATTCAATGAAGACATGAAGACACAGGCCTTGTGAGCAAACATTTCGAAAATGATATGCAGAGGAGAGGTTTGCTCTGGGTGGCCGTTGAGATTAGAAGTTGGGCCAATAGGTGAAAATTCCCAACAAAGAAAGAATGTGCTGGTAACTCTTCATGTCTTCTAATGACCCAGTCATTGAGTCATAGGAAATCCATCTATAAGGAGCCCACTGTGTGCCAGGGATGGTAACAGGGAGTTGGTAAGTCAAGCCAAACTAGTGTTTGTCTTCACAGTTAGCTCAAACTCATGTTGTTACAACTCGGGCTTAGTTTTGAGGTATTTTCAGAGTTTTATCAGTGAAAGAAAATGCGAATTGTCTTCAGCTGAATCCTTCTCCTGCATCCTTCTTTCTTCCTGCAGTGATAACATATACCTGGGTTGTAATGACACTTGCCAGATATGCCAACATCGCGTCACTCAGAGCCCTTCTCCTCCAGGGAGTGGGAGCTTTGGATTAAGTGCAGACATCACATGGCCAGGGTCCCAGTAAGTAGACGGCACAGGTGTATGCGGTAGACACTCATTCTGATATAGGAGAACGTATTTCTCGGTGAGGATGACCTCTCAGCTAATGGCTCATCCCTCAGGGACCCATGCAGCTGTCCCAAAGCATTTCTGAAGTCAGAGGGAAAAAAAATATCCACCAGCCATTCTGAAGCTGTGGAGCATTTCAGCTTTCTAATAGGGTCATTAGCTGGGTAACAGATGAAACACAGCAGTGACAGAAGGGCAGAGTTAACCGAGACATGAGAGAAAAATACATAGTGATTTTGCACATTCTTTCAGAACACATGTTTTCCTCAAAATTCCCTCTGCTGCCCTGCATTATGAAATGTCAGAAACCAAGGAGTTTGGAGACACAACTCAAAGAACAGGGGTATGCCACAGGATGAGAAGAACCTGCACACAGGGGGGATGATAGATTTCCAGAAAGCAGAGGGCTAATCCTGTAGAGCTGTTGATGATATCACAGGGCACTTCTAAATGCACCTTCAGTGATTCCCTAAGCCCAGGAAATCAGGCAGAAGGATTTGTGAAAAACAAGGGACCATGGTCTACACAGAAAGTTTAGTTCTGGCTTAGGAATTTATTCCATTGTTGACTTGCACTAATTAGCCTCGTTTTCTGATTATGAACAAAATAATAATATGTGTCCATTGTAAAAAGTACAGAAAAAAAGAAAACCACCTCAAATTCTATAATCTTAAGATAAATTCTGTCAACCATCTAGTATACCAGCATGCCTTTACATCTCTTGCAAATTAAAAATCGCATTTTCATAGTTTTATAATTTTTTCTCGTTTATCAATAAATATATCATGACATTTTCCCCAATGTATTTCCCCAAAGTATTTTTCATGAATGCTATTTTAATATCTTTATTGTATGAATATATTAGGTTGAAACATAAAATTAGTGATAGTTGACCTTTCTGATCCTACAAAAATGATTTCACATGGTTCATTTGTATTATAATCGATTTCTCCAGATTTATATTCATTGACATTTAAACTGATTCCAAATGTCCTCAATTATAAGAATTTTGCAGTGAACTTCTTTGTGTCCAGATCTTTGCACATGTATTAGCTTTTTCGTTGCTGTGACCATAATACCTGATAAGAACAATCTAGAAGAGGAAAGGTTTATTTTGTCACAGTTTCAGGGGTTCATAGTTGGCTACAGTCAACTGGCTCCAAGGCAGAAACATCACCATGGAAGGGTGTGGTGGAGGAGAGCTGCTCCACTCATGGCAGCTTGGAAGGAGAGAGAGAGAGAGAGGCAGCCTCCAGGGACAGATAAAGTTGTCAAGGCCACATCCCCATTGACCCATGCCTTCCACCCACACCCTACCTGCCTACTTACCACCCAGTAAGTCCATCCAAATTATTAATCCATCAAGAGATTTATTCACTTAGGAGGTTAGAGCCATGATTCAGTTACTTCACCCCTGAACATTTCTGCATTGCTTCACATGAGCTTTCCTGGGGGACATCCCATATCCAAGCCACAAGAGCACACATCCAGGACTTCTGGTAAAGCCTTATGCACTGGTTGGGTATTGCTGTTTAAGAAGCACTGCAAAGCAGACATTTTCACTTCACAGTTTCCACGGGTCAGGTTTAGCCAGGTGCTCTGCCCGAGGGTCTCTAGCAAGGCTGAAGTGCAGGTGTGGGCCAGCACTGAGGTCTCCAGTGAAGACTCAGCCGGGGGAGAAGCCGCTTCCCATGCATGCAGGTGGCTGCTGGCAGGATTCAGGTCCTTGCAGGTGGTAGAACTGAGGGTCTCAGTTCCTTGCTGGCTGCCTTATGAGACCCCCTGCAGCTCCTTTCCTCGTGGGCTCAAGTTACACTCTAAAGCAACTTCATCACAGATGTGACAGCCTGTTTGTTCACTCTGCTTGCTATATTCTATTGTTAGAAGTGGGTCCCATGTCTTTCCCACACCCGAGGGGAAGGGATAACATAATGGTGTGAATACCAGCAGGTGGTTATCACTGGGGATCCTCTTACATGTCTACCACATTGTAGAAGTGGAAATGGCCAGGCAAAATGAGATGAACCCTTCACAGTGTTTTGAGAGTTACTGATGAATTTACCCCTGGAATAGTCACATGTATTTGTTTTCCTGCTTGCAGTAGATGAGAGAGCCTAGCTGTTCGTAATCTGGCCAGTGCTAACTGCTATCACTTTTTGTCTTTTCATCTTCACTGGGAAAAGAGTGGCCTGTTTTCATTTGCATTTCCTGCAAGACTAATTTTCTTTTCCATTCGTTCACTGGCCATTGTGTTAATTCTTTTGCAAATTGCTGATTCATGCCCTTTGCCCATTTTTGTAAATGCTATTTGCTATTTTAATACAATTAGGGCCTTATTAAACATTTGTCATGTATATTGTAGATATTTTTCTGGTTTTATTTGTTTTAAAATCTTGGCAATGAAATTTACAAAAATATTTCATTTTTTAAATAATCAAACCAAACAACAATTTACTTTATGATTTCTTCTTTTTCTTTCATTCCCCCCCTCAGGTGATCATGTAAAGTTCATCTTTATTGTTATTTCATGGTTTTATTATTTATCTGGAACTCGCTGGTCCATGGTTCATCTTTTTCTCACCCGTCTCACTTGAGTGACAATGTGCTAACATGGAAATAGCATATATTCCCTATTGGGAACAAGGGCCTTGCCTCCCAAGAAGGAATGTTAAAATCTCTCACACTGGTATGGAAGGGAAGGATGGAGAGTGGAAATAACTATCCTGTTATTTCAGTTTCCTGCATTGATGAGAACTTCTGAGGGAAATGTAGAATAAAAGCATCAGTAGTGGGCATCAGGAGTGTCCCTAGTGTTTTACCATTAAGCAGGATGTTGTTTGTTGGTTTGATATTTATTTTTAATATACTTTTATTGGTGCATTATAGTCTCACATCATACTGTACTTCAGAATGATAGGGACATACATGCACACAGCACTTGGTGAGCTTCCCCTCAGGTCTCACCCCATTTCCTCTCCTTCCCCATACATGATATTGAGATTGGCATTGGTAATTTCACATATGTACACAACGTCAATGAAACTGTTTTTTCTTCATTAAATTCCCCAACCTCCTCTAGACCTCACCATCGCTCCACTGGGGTTTCTCTTCCATTATTTAAAGTCCCTTGTGTATCCCAATCGCTCCCTAGCTTCCGCACATGAGAGAAAACATATGACCCTTCACTTTCTGTGACTGACTAATCTCACTTAACATGATGTTCTCCAAGCCCATCCATTTTTCTGCAAATGGCATAATTTTGTTCTTCTTTATTGCTGAGTAGAATTCCATTGTGTGTGTATCTCATAATTTTGTAATCCATTCATCTGTTGATGGACACCTAGGTTGGTTCCATAATTTGGCTATTGTGAGTTGATGATATTTATTCTTGATCAAATTGTATTCCTCATGCAAAAACATTTCAAATAGATCTATCATGGCCGTTGGCTTTGGGGAGGCAGTCATCAACTTAAGCAATCTCAGTGTGTTTTTCTTATTTGATTCATTGGGATAAATCTCATTGGATTGGCACACTTAGCTCTAAAGACTTCTGGTTTTCATTGAGATGTTTTATTGATGACTTTGGCGTTTATATTTAAAGTGAGGTTGATAGGCAATTTATTGGAATTAGGGTTATGCTAATCTCAAATAGTTGGGAAACTTTCTCCTTTTCCTATATCTTGGAATGATTTATGAGCTTTGATACTGCTGGGTTTTGAAAGTTTGAAAGCTCTTACTCTAGACTGGCCGAGGCCTAGGACTATTAACAAAATAAGCATGTAATAATTGTTCCATTTTTTGCCATTAGTAGCCTTTCTGCTTCTGTGTTAATATAGTGATTTATATTTTCCCCTACAAATTGATCATTTTGTTGAAAGTTTGAAATTTATCAGCTAAAAGTTATAATAGACTTATCGTGTTTAAATCTAACCTTTGACTTTTAATTATATTCCTAATGACATGTATTCATCTGTTCTTTCTTTATCCTTGGTTATATATTATGAATCACCTATTTTACTGTTAATTGTTAAAAGATAGCTTTTATACTTATATATCAATTCTTTTAACTTTTTTCTAATTCATTGTCTTCATTTATTTTTATTAATCCTCTCTTTTCTGTTTTTTACATTATGAAAATGTATAAATGCTCAAAATTACAGAGAATAGTGTAATGTGCCCTGATATATTCTCACCTTCCACAGCATATATCAAGATCCTGCTGCCTTCATCTTCCTCTCTTTTCTTTATTTGCTGAAGTATTTTAAAGAAAACCTAGAAACATGACATTGCACACTTCAGAATGCACCTTTAAAAAATGTTGTCTTATCTAATGTTTTATGATCCTTTATCTACCTAATTAGATTGATTTTTTTATTCTTTCTTATATAATAAAGTCATTTAGGACTATGAATTTGCTTCTGAGTTCAGAATTAGCAGCACATATTAATAAATTTGATATGTAATATTCTCATTGTCCATATGTTCAAAGTCAGCTACAGTTCAAGTTTGGGGTCTTGAAAAAAAATAAACATATACATTCATATTTATCCCTCTGGCTTTCTTGTTTAAATATTTTAGAACCAATTTGAATATTATTGCAAGATGCTCTGTTTCACAGGTAGTATGCAGGGAACTTATGAGCAAGTAACCTCGGAGCCAAGAACACTGGAGGAAGGGAGAAGGAA
This sequence comes from Glis glis, assembly GCA_004027185.1. Lineage (NCBI taxonomy): Eukaryota > Metazoa > Chordata > Mammalia > Rodentia > Gliridae > Glis > Glis glis. The sequence goes on along the minus strand of PVJS01035253.1, from coordinate 6,500 downwards.
GGGGCTGGCCAAGGTGGGGCAGTTGAGCTATGATTAGTCTCAGTGGAGGCCTCAGCCCACCCCATGGAGAGTGCTGGAGGACCGTTCAGAGTTGCCTGGAATTGGGGGCAAGAAGACAGGCCTTTATTCCCCACGTCAGTTATTGAATGTAGGCATCCTCGGAAGGGGATGTAACTTTGGGTTCTGCAGTGGGCATGGTCCCTGAAGGGGGCTGATGTCTTGAGATTTCTTCTGGAAGGTTCCCAGTAGATAGAAGAATAAACCCTTTCTTCTCAAAGGTGGATCTGGATGGGTGTCCTAGCCTCCATCACAGTTAGGGTAGTTCAAAGTTTAGAATTTTTTTTCAAAATAAAAAAAATCCATTGATGTTCAAGAATCATGTTTATCCTTCAGAAAAGTAAAAATCTAATACACACACAGTATTCAAACTTACTAATTATTACTCACTTGGTTTGTTGAAGAATGTTAAAAGATATTCTAATGAAATTATAGTTTGATTGTTTCTTCTTGCATTTTTATTTTTTATAGTTTTTGCTTGACACTGTGAGCTGTGCCATTCAATACTTGAATGTCTACAGTATTGTATCATTGTTATGGCTTGAATCTCCTTACCTTTCAAAACCACTTATTTCAATATTGTTTCCTCCTTCCTTGAATTATGTGTTGTTTGACATATCTTTGGCCATACCTTTATCTCCAACCCTTGTAAAGAGCATAGTAGATTTGGAATTCATTTTTTGGGGGGTACTGGGGATTGAGCCCAGCAGCATTGTACCTCTGAGCTACACCCCCAGCCTTACTTTATTCTTTTATTTTGAAACAGGGTCTCACTAAGTTTCAGAGGGCCTCACTAAGTTACTGAGGTTGGCTGTGAACTTGGGATCCTCCTGTCTCAGCCTCCCAACTACTAGGATTACAGGCATGTGACACCACAGCTGACTCCTTGTTCATCTAATCAAGAAAATTTCTTCACTGTTCTTCTCGTAGTAACTCTGTATTGTTGAATCTTCTTCTTTATCCCCTTCCTCTGAACACTGAGTCTTTTCATACTGCCAAATATTTTTATCTGTTCATGATTACGGCACAAAGTCCGTGCTTATCATATGTTGGAAGCTATATGGGTTCTAAGAGGAATTTAGCAGATCTTTGATTGGATATTTCTGGCCAGATGAAGGGAAAAGAGAAACCTTTAGATGTTTTGTAATTTTTCTTTTCCTTTTCAAAGATTCAGCTGCTTGGAGAGATAAGAGAGGCGCCCAGAGCCAAAGCTACCTTTGGCAAGGAGGGTTGCCTGTGCGAGTTTCTTCTTCTTGTTTGTGGAAAGCCAGACGTGGCGTCAGTCTTTGGTCAGCTACGTCCCAGCAGTGGCCCCAACTCTTTTTACACTCCAAGCACTCTATGAACCAGGCTCCACTTGCAGTGGCCCCTGACTGTAGTTTGCTTTCCAAAGACACTGGTGGGTTCCAAAAGTGCTCCTCAGTGACTTTGTAACTCACGCTGGCTTCCACCCAGGTGTTAGCGGGATTTTTCCGGGGTCTCCTCCCCCAACATCCAGGCCCACTGTTTTGGGCACATGGCCACTCACAGCAGAGCTTGGCCCTTCTTGCACACTCCCGCTGGCAGCCCTGGACCCTGACACCATTATTCCACGTCGCTCTGGCTTGTGAGAGGTGGCCTTCCCCAGCTTCTAGCAGAAGCCGAGCATCTCGTGGTTGAATAGAGCGACAGCACAGTTTTCCCTTTGGTCATTTCCGCTGGTCATTTTAGCAGCGATTTGGGGACCAGAAAGAGAGGGAGATGCACCCTGGGGAGCCCCTGATTGCCAGTTTGATTCTGAGTAAAATTGATTCTGTGTAGGATTTTCCCCTAAAATCGTTCAGGATTTAGGAAGAGGAAAGGGGGGGGGAATGGCTGAGCGCAGATAAGACGCGAAAGAGAGAGACCCAGGGCAGAAAGCAGCACCCCCACCCAAAGGTCCATGACGCCAAAATGGGCTTCGTGACGCCACCTCTGCCCCAGACAACTGCTGCGGGTTCCTGGGGCGGGTCCCACACGCTCCCTTGGTGCTTCAGAAACACGAAGGTCTTCAGGGTGCCGGTCCTCTTCGTTTCTACCTCCCACTCTTCTGGGAAGAGAGAGCACCCAAGAGGGTTTTTTGTTTGTGTGTTTGTCTCATTCCTGAAAGGTCTTGGAAATGGGTCGCGATGGGAGCCATTGGCGTTATCAATGGCAAGGTGAGCCTAGCGCCCCCTTCTGGTGAAAATGAGAAGTAGCCCACCACTTTTCCTTGGGTTTTTTCCTCATTTCTTGGGTGGACAGGTGGTTGTTTGGGCTGGTCTTGTTCAAATGGTGATGAAGGATGGGGAGTAGGGGTGGGGTGAGCAAGAGAGAAAGGGAGAAGGAGAGGGAAAGGAAAAGGATGAGAGGGAGGGAGGGAAGGAGGGAGAAAGAGAGAGAGAAAGAGAATGAAAGAGATCAGAATGGATGCATCCAGACTGTAAAATACTGTACCATGCAAGGGGGAAAAGATCCCGGGAGTAAAGGGCCATTACCAGAAAATAGATTTTCCTGTCCAGAACGCAAAACAGAGTGGGGCCCTGGCGGGTGGGGCTGGAGGGGAGGCAGGGAGGCAGGAAGAAAGCAGGGCTCCAAGCCCTTCAGAATGAGGACTGGGTTTCTGCTGAATTTTTTATGGATGTCTGTGTGCTCCCCCATCACATTACAGTCCGGGTGAAAAATTATCCCAGGTCCACCAAGGAAAATAGGCCCGCGTGAATCAAGCGCTCGTTGCCAAAGGCCATGTTATCACATGGAATTTCTTTATGGGTCAACACGGCTGATTTATTTGTGTGTGTGCACGGAGGTTGTCTATTAGACCTCTCAGGCTCTGATCACCGCGGGGACAGCAGGCTAATATATGTGTTGCCTGGGCGTGTGAAAAACCTCTAACACACGCGCTAAAGAGAAGAGGAAGGAAGGTGCGTGAAAGTGCTTCCCGCTGCTTCTGAGCACCGATGGCGGGTGGCCCGAGCCTGGAACCAGGACTTGAAATCCACCAACGGCGGGCAGCCTGAGCCTGGAACCAGGACTTGAAATCCACCAACGGCGGGCAGCCTGAGCCTGGAACCAGGACTTGAAATCCACCGACGGCGGGCGGCCCGAGCCTGGAAACAGGCCTTGAAATCCTTTGATTCTCACTGCAGCTCCAGATACTTGAATGTGAACAGTAGGGACACCTTGTGGAATCTCAATCTTTTCACTTATAAATGAGGGTAGCAATATTCCCTGCTGGCCCGGCAGGGCAATACGTTGTGATTGTGGATGAAATGCCATAGGGATGACTAACTTGGTAGGGATTAATAACACTTATATATAGTTATGTATTCATTCAACAAACACTTGTTGAGCAACCACTTCATGCCATGAAGTGTCACCGGTGCTTGGGACTCAGCAAAGATCAAGCCGCCCTCCACACCGCCTTCGCGGCATTCACAGCCCAGTGGTAGTGTGCATATGTTAGCTTCTCTCCCCTGCCTTGCTGATAGATCTGTTTATCTTTAGTTTTTATTTTACCCCCAGCCCTACTTTATTAGGCAATACCGAGTGTTCTAGACCCGTGCTCCATGTTTCTGCATTTTTCCTCTATATTTTCATGGCTTGGTGGGATGCTACAAGGCACTCGTTTCCCAAGGCATTTGTTCAGGGTATTCTTGCTGCCCAGTTAATCCTAATTTATGATCAACTCTTTATAGAAAGCTGTTACCGTCCTCCCTCGCGGCACCTCATCTCCGACAATGTACCGTTAAGACCGGAGCCAAGAGGGTTCAAGCGAGAAGCTGAATTGGCCTCTAGGTGCCCAGCTGTCCCCTGATGTGTGGCACGACTGAGAGCACAGCCTGTCCACTTCCGTTCCCCATCCCGACACTCCACATACCCGGGTACCAGCGGGAAGCTGGAAAAATAAAGGGACTCAGGACTAGGCCTGTTCACACACGATGAGCATCACCTCGGCCCTTACTTTCTAAAATGCTCGAACAGTTGAATCCATTCTCATTACCACGAGCAGCGACTCTCCAAGTGCTGCCATCGAGTTCCCTCGCTCTCCTCGGATCCTGGGAGAAAGGATCACTAAGAAGATGAGTGACGTCATGGGTGCCATTTCCACAGTCGTCTAATGGTGCACCCTGGCACCTATGTAAACGGCTCCTCGTGGGCCCGCTAAGGGGGCTCCTGAGTGAGGGGATTGTGGGTGACATCAGCTTCTTCTCTGTTTTCAGTTTTTTAAGTAAATGTGCTTTAATTTATTTCTTTATTTTAGTGCTGGGAATTGAACCCAGGGTCATTCTTCCTCCGAGCTACATTCCCAGTCTTTTTTTATTTTTTGTTTTGAAACAGGGTCTCACTAGGTTGCTGAGAGTCTCACTAAGCTGCTGAGACTGGTCTTGAACCTGCAATCCTCTCTGTGTCAACTTCCCAGTACCACTCTTGGCCTGTTTTCACTTTTACTGTTGCTATTGTTGCATATATAAATAGCCTGTTTCCACATGTCACCACTAGTATTACTGTTATTACTATTACTATCACTATTTATTCAGGAAGTATAGTGCATCACTCATCACTTCCAAGTCTGAACCAAGTGCTTCCGTTTCCAGGAGGCCCCTCCATCCCACACAAGCCAGGACCATTGGCCACGCTGCCGATGTAGTATATAAACAATGTGGCAGATTAGGAACCAGCAAAATGCCAAGTCCCGACATAGACATCCGATGCTGGACTTGAGAAAGCTGTGGCAGAAAATGCTACCTGGCTCTGACGCTGCTCGAGGACATCCGCCTTTGATCCCTGAACCTTCAGATGTGGCTAGAAAGCGAGAGGCTTCCCCGGCACCCACGCTAGGAAGCAGCGGGTGGGTCACGTGCGTTCCCCGCATGCAGACCCCGCTCACCAATGACACCTGCCCTCCCCATTTCCATCCTCTGGCCAGTGGACTGCCAGCTTTCACACGGAGAGCAGTGGACGTGGGAGAAGAACAGGAATGTTATTATAACCCTCCCAGACAGAGCGTGGGGAGGTCACCCCCTGAAAGGGTAATGCAGAAGTCTGAGGTAAAGAGGGAGAGGGCACCTGCCCCTACGTTAGGAGCAATAGTAAGAACAATAATAACAGCAAACCAAAACTACACTGAAAAACCAGCTAACCCCAATTAGAAAGTGAACGGTTGTATGTTTTCTCTCGGTTGTATGGAAGCTAGGGAGTAATCAGGATACAAGAAGGACTTTAGATAATGGAGGAGAAGCCTCAGTGGAGTGAGGGAGGGGTCCAGGGAGGGTGGAGAGAGGGGGCAGGGAGAACGAATGAAGGAAACACTCCCATTGATGTTATGGACGTGTGTGACATTATCAGTCCAGTCTCGATGCTACGCATGGGGGAGGGGGTGGGCAGGGCGCAGGGGGTGGGCAGCGCTCACCGAGCGCTGTGTGCATCTATGTCCCTATCACGCTGAACTTCATTATGATGTGAGACTACAATGCACCAATAAAAGAGTATTTCAAAAAGAAATAAAAAAGAATAGGCATAGCAGCTGCCCTTCGCTGGCTGCTCATTTTGGCCCAAGCATCACACTAAGAGCCTTACATATACCAGCTAGTTTGATCGTCATCATAATTCTGAGAGAGGAGTTTATATTACCCCATCATTCATACAAGGAAACTGAGGCACAAAGGAATGGGGCCATTTATCTCAGACCTCCAGCTAATGAGTGCAGTCCTGGGATTTAAGTCAGGTTCTGTCTGGGTCTGATTAGGTGATGTCAGTTCTAGTCGCAAATCTTAATTGGTATGATTCTGTTTCCTCTTCTATCAAGCAATGAAATGGTGGACGTGTAAATATTTGAATCATGTTACCCATAAACATGATTTTTACATAACATATAATATCAATGGCATTTCAATTTTGAGAATAAAACAGGGACCCATGCAGGGTTAAAGGTCAGCCCTGTAACGTGGAGCCCAGGGATATTTCTGAGTTCTGTTTTTCTTTTTTTTTTTTTTTTTGCAGTACTGGGGATTGAGCCCAGGTGTGTTTTACCTCCAAGCTACATCCCCGGCCCTATTTTTTATACTTTATTTTGAAACTGGGTCTCACGAAGTTGCGGAGGGCCTCACTAAGTAGCTGAGGTTGGCCGCGAACCCGGATCCTCCAGTCTCCACCTCCCAAGTATTGGGATTACAAGTGTGCGCCACCACGCCCGGCTGAGTTCTGGTTTTTCTTGACAAGCAGAGGAAAGAGGTAGGGCGAAGCCTGTCTCCAGGCCAAGATCCCTGATTTCTTCAGTTTCTGTAAGGGTTGATTTGTGTTTTTAGAGGGATCTGAGGTGCAGAGGGTACAAATGGAGCTCAAACAATGCCCCATTTTATTCTTTTTTTTTTTTCGGTACCGGGGATTGAACCCAGGGGCATTCTACCTCCGCGCTACACCCCCCGCCCTATTTTTTATACTTT
>PVJS01035252.1:0-21119 GCA_004027185.1 Glis glis | reverse complement strand
GGCCATTTTGATGATATTTATTCTGCCTACCCAAGAGCATGGGAGATCTTTCCATCTTCTAAGATCTTCTTCAATTTCTTTTTTCAATGTTTTATAGTTTTCCTTGTAGAGGTCTTTTACCTCCTTGGTTAGGTTTATTCCCAAGTATTTTATTGTTTTGGGGGATATTGTGAGTGGAAATGTCTTCTGGATTTCTTTTCAGTGGATTTATGGTTGGCATACAGAAAAGCTTCTGTTTTTTTTTTTTTTTTTTGCGGTACCAGGGATTCTACCTCCGTGCTACACCCCCGGCCCTATTTTTTATACATTATTTTGAAACCGGGTCTCATGAAGTTGCAGAGGACCTCACTAAGGAGAGAGAGAGAGAGAGACAGACAGACAGACAGACAGGGAGAGAGCTGAGGCTGGTCGCGAACCCGGATCCTCCGGTCTCTGCCTCCCAAAGTACTGGGATTACAAGCGTGCGCCACCACGCCTGGCAAGCTTCTGTTTTTTTAAGATTGATTTTGCATCCCGACACTTTGCTGAATTTGTTGATCAGTTCTATGAGCCTTTTGGTTGAGTTTGTTGGATCTTCTAAGTATAATATCATGTCATCTGCAAATAGAGATAGTTTCAGCTCCTCTTTTCCTATTTGTACTCCTTTTATTTCCTTCTCTTGCCTTATTGCTCTGGCTAGAGTCTCGAGTACTATATTGAAAAGGAGTGGTGACAGCGGACATCCTTGTCTTGTTCCTGTTTTTAAAGGGAACTCTCAAAGTTTTTCCCCATTCAGTATGATGTTGGCTGTGTGCCTATTGTATATTGCCTTTGTGATGTTGAGGTATGTTTCTTCTGTTCCAATTCTCTGCAGTGTTCTTATCATGAATGGGTGTTGGATTTTGTTAAATGCTTTTTCAGCATCTATTGAAATGATCATGTGATTTTTGTCTTTAGTTCTGTTTATGTGGTGGATTACATGGATTGTTTTTATTATGTTGAACCAGCCTTGCATTCCTGGGATGAACCCGACTTGGTCATGATGTTTAATTTTCGTGATGTGGTTTTGAATGCACTTCTTACTTATATCATTTTCTAATAATGTTATTGAGGATGATTTTATGTAAAATATTATTTAGTTATTTCAGGCATGTAACTGTTATGTAAGTCTTGTCTTGGCAGGCTCTGGCTTGCTGCACTCAACTCTCTTGGGCCTTGTGATGCCTCACATGTTTACAGCTTAGTTGTTATTAATGATTGCCTTGTGATAGCTTGTATGGGGTGCCTACTCACTATATTATAATTAGCAAGAGGAATACCTGTACTTGGAACCTATATGATAAAGTTTGGTATTGTGCCTTGTTGAGGGCCGTTTTACAATCATCTTACATAATTACACTGAAGATTTACGTTGATGTGGTTAGAGGTATAAGAAATACAATTAATCTCCTCTCTGGGCTTTCTGCAGCCTGATGGGCCCTGTCTCTGGACTGGCAGAACCCTACCTCAAGCACACTCACTCAACACCGCCCAGCCCAACACAGCTTGTTATTCTCTTGGTGTGGTCTGAATGTCCCCAGAGATTCATGTGTTTAAACTTAATTGCTGATGTAATAGAACTTTAGGAAGCGATTAAGTTTGGAGGGTAGAGCCCTTGTAAATGGCACGAAGGCCCTTATAAAGGAGACTCTATGTAGCATCCACCCTTTTTTGCTCTTCTGTCATGTGAGGGCACAGAGTTCATCTCTTTTTGGCCTCCTGTCCCTTCTTCCATGTGAGAACACAGTATTCGAGGCATCATCTTGGGAAGGGAGAGTTTGCTTTCACTAGACTTGGTACCTGCTGATTCCTTGATCCTGGATTTCTCAGTCTCTGGAACTGTGAGATAATACATTTCTATTATTTATAAATTATCCACTTTCAGGTATTTTGTTATAGCATCACAAATGAACCAAGACACTTTTCTTTCACTTTATTGCAGGAATTCTTTAACTTTTTTGAGATGTATGAGGTAGAGAAGTCTTTTTCACAATGATCCAAGTCAAATCCTCTGTGGGACTATGAGCTTCTATGCAGGGTTTGTCAGATAAAGACATGGATGTTAGTGTCAATTGTCTAATACTTAGCAAAAGCCTGGATCATGGAGGATGATTAATTTGTGCATGTGAAGTTTTCACTTAACACAAATTCTAGGAAGTGAAAATGTCAGAATAGATAAATTCTCCATGAATTTTGGCTGAGCTGCCATATTTAAAGACAAATAAATGAGCATAATTACACCACTATTATAAGATTATAATATTGGATTCTGATCATTGAATTTAGTGTCATTTGTAGGACACTAACATCTCCTAATAAAAATGGAATTATTTTGTAAGTATTGCATATAATAATAATTTAAATTGAGATGGAAAGTTAATTGAATCAGATTAAATAAAATTAATAAATTAATCAATAAACTCTTCTGAAATTAGCATCCTGACAGTTAAATGCCAATTAATTTATAATAAACCAAAATTCTCTGCGCAATAACATCACTGACATTGCTATATCATTAGGCAATTGTTTGTGGCAGGTCACAGAGTTTACTTGCGAGACAATTCTGCACAGATTTCTCATCTGAGTTGTCAATGTTCTATGCAATGGGGTCTTGGACACCTTTACTTTTTCATATAGTAAGTAATGAAGAAATTTAACTTTTTGGGTCACATTTACACTCTTCAAGGTGCATCATTACACACAAAAAGATGAGATGCATGTAAGAATGTGGCAATGATTTGATTCTTCATTTTCTACTTGCGTAGCTCTATAACATAGGCAAAGAAACACTTTTTGATATCTATTGTCAGCCTGGTCCTTTTGGTACATAGAGAGTAAGGCAAACATTATTATTTTCTAATAGAGCTGGTGGCTGATATGCAGGGCTTTAGTAAAGAGGAAATAAATTAATTGTAATGATAACTTGAAAATGAAACATTCACTATATACGAATGCACAAAGAAAGTTAAAATAGAGTTACTTATTTGAAGTTCTATAAGGGCATTTATTCTCATGTCTATCATTTATTTAGGGAAAATCAGAGGGCAGTTGGCTTTGTTTTTCCGCAGTGGCTTGATTACCCATCACTATTCCTATCCTGGGTCTGCTGGGAAGGGAGAATGCTCATTCGCTTCTTTTTTCCTTATTTACTCTCATTCCCAATTACTGGCTACTGTTTCTGTCTCAGCTGGGTTTAAGGGAGGGGTGGGCGTAAAGGAAATGTGATGGATGGTTAAAGGGAGCAGAAAGTTCTTTTTTCAACTACTTTGGCAAGAGATGGCTGTGTCCTCCCTGATTCTAGGGGATATTTGGAACTGATTCTTTTGTGGAGCAGTTTTATAAGTTATGTGGAAATCCTCCCCTATTTATTGATATCTCATATTTGAAATTCCTTCAAACTTTACTGTTTTATTTTATTTTATGGTACTGCGGATTGAACCTAGGAGCATTCATTGCTAAGCTACACTCCTAGCCCTTTTTATTTTGAAACTGATTCTCCATAAGATGCTGAGGATCTTGCTAAGTTGATGAAGCTAACCTTGATCCTCCTTTCTCAGCCCAGGTACTGGGATTACAGGCTTTTACCACCAAACCTGTCTCTACCTTACATTTTATTATTTTAGTCTCTTTATAGCTCCAAGGAATTTTCTTCAGAAATAATCTTTCTCACTAATCCTTCCCATTACCTGACTTTTTCATCATGTCAATTTGATTAACACGTCCGAAAATCAAAACTTTTTTTCAAAGTAAAACTGCTTTAGGAGTTTGGCATTTTGTCTAATACCTTCTTTGCAATATACAACATTTATTCTACCTTGGCATCCCAGCTTAATCAAATGCTCCAATCATGAAAACACATTGAAAATCTTCACTGAGGAAAGGCTCTTTTTACAATTAGCAAAGCTTTGAGTCAAAGGTCTCCTAATCTCACTGAGGACCGTAGAGCTTCTTTTTGGTTCTGCCAAAAGTTTAAAAGAGCTTCACTTTCTGTTATTTAGAGAGTGAGTTATGTCTCAGTTACATTTATTCAAACCATTGTCTCTTCCCTGTGGGGTGTGTGTGTGAGTGGACAGCAAAATGGGGTTTAGGAGTTGCGATTTTAGTATTATTACTATTATTATTATCTATTATTTTGTGGTGCTGGGGATGGAACCCAGGGCCTCACACAGGATACAATAATAAAATATCTGTAACTAAAACTACTATATTGTTTTCCATAATACACTTAGGATTTTTCTGTTTTACTTAGAAATGATTCTTTAATAATTCATTTATTCCCCCCAATATCTCTTCTAGGTCGCACAAATAATTGTGTCCCCAAATGCCCTTCAGTCATTCAGATTTTTGGTGTACAATGTGTTTTTCCTCACAAAAATAGCAGACACAAAATACAAGCCAACTATACCTTTGAAAATGGTGGTTTTTTTTAAATGTCAAGATTATTTCTCAATAAGACTAGAATGTCAAACATAAGATGTAAAAATAAAATTCTCATTGTGTTGGTCTATGTTCAGTTTCTTTTCTACTTCTCCAACTGAATGTTGGTTTAAATTTATGGAGAATCACTTACAGTTCTTTTTTAAGGTTCAGGGTTATTTTATATTTATTCACCTGCTGTTTTCACTTTAAAGACATAAAAAAGTCTGCATAAATCTTGAAATAGAACAAAAAATATTGTTTGCCTAAGGATGGGTTCTACCAATTCTTTAGGGAGAGGCAGTGTCGGTCAACTTTTCCATTTGCATCAACAATGGCTTTGGAGATGGAAGAAATACAAAAAAGAAATCTGTCATCCTTGTACATGAGTTTTTTTTTTCCCCTGGGAATATTTTAAACTTTATTTTTAAAGGTCTGAATATTGTAGGGACTTTCTTCTTTCCCTTCCCTTCCTTTTCCTTTCCTGCTTCATGTTTGGTTTCAGCTTTTAGTATTAGTGCTTCAGTTCCTTAATCTATACAATTGGATAATAATATCAAACCTAGACACAAGATACAATGAACTGATTCATGTCACGAGCTCAGGTGGCACTACGCCTCGCTTTGTGTTGTTTGACAGAGTTGTGGAGGATGTTAGGAGTGCCATCAACTTGGACGTGCTCTCAATTTAGCTTTATTTTTGTTAGCCTGTTTGTGATCTGGTGTCCTCTGCCCGTCAGGGGACTATCCGTTGACTAGATTCCTCCTCTGTACTCCTATTTTCCATCCTGGGTGGGGTGTAATATTCTTGACTGTGATCCAGACCGACACACCAGCTTCTGTGAGCAGTGCTTCTCCAGTCACCACGTTGAAGGTCAGCTTCAGATTGGAAAAAACTCCTGTGGTCATAACTGCACCATCAACCTGAGGAGGTGAATGGAAACCATCTGGTGGCACCAGGCTCCATGTTCCTATACCAGATAATAACTCTGCTTAGAGTTGATCCAAGTTTACATGTCACTAGTGTTTTAATTGCCTTAAATCCACTAATGTTTGAATTATAAGGAAGATCAAAGAGAATAAACTAAAATATGCATATTGTCCACTACCCAGATTTAATAAATGGGAAAATTTGACTATATGTATTTCAAACCCTTAAAAAGAATATTAAATATATAAAAATTCCTCCCCTCCCTTCCTATTCTTCCTTTCCTAGACAAGAAATAATTTTTATAAAGTTGTATTTCTTTGGTCTGTTTTATAATTTACCACCCTTTCATCATGTGCTTTTATAATTTGTACATGTGATATAATATTTTAAATATATATCTTCAAATTATACTTTTGTCTAGATTTAGTAGATTAATGCTTAATAATAACTCATTTAAAAAATAAATAATGCATTTACATGTAGGTTATTCACTTTCTAGTATTCAAAAATAGAATTTTATACTGTGTGTGCCTTTTCTTTGTGAAAGTGTGTGTGTGTGTGTGTGTGTGTGTGTGTGTGTGTTGGACATCTGAGTTCCCTCTAGCGTTTCATTATTACAAATAGTGCTGGGAGTAACAATTTCACACATGCAGGTTTTCTAGGCATATATGCAAGAATGTACATCTCAAAGTGGAGTGTGTATGTTGTAGGGGATGTGTATCCTTAGATTCTCCTTGGTATGGGTTTAGACTAATATTTGTCTCTACCACTTGGGTTACTATTCCAAACAGAAAGAGAAATCCTCTGGGGTGAGCTGTACCTGGCATTTCATACTGGGTCAACAGTGTAGCATGAGACCTGTCCTCAGTCACCACTCTCACAGCATAGTCATTCCTAAAGTGCCCACAGAACTAGACATTATTAATAATTATTAACATTCGTGTGATTAATTTACTATGTAAGAGTTTCTTTGTCCTGACTGGAAAAGAAATCTACTACATTAAAAATATTATTACTTAGTAGGTTCTGAGAAGCTAAAACACAATCTTTTATTTTCTTAAAGATAAAAAACTAATGGATAATAGCAGGCTATTGTCTAAATAATGAATTTTGCTGAAGTCCTGAAAGTGCATCTTAATGGACAAAAGTCCAGTTTATTGGGATTTTGTTATCCAGTTTTAACATCTAGTTGGTGGTTAATATTCATCGCATGTAATGCAACTAGATCATAGCTAATCACTCAATCATTTGGATCTAAATGTTAATTTTTATCAATAGAAAGTTTTTCAGAATGAAAGAGTATTTGAAATACACACACACACACACACACACACACACACACACAGAAAAACCTCACACAAATGGCTTGTTGGATTTTATAGTAGTAATTGAATAAGCATGACTAAAAAAACATTCAACTTGCATTAAAAAGTTAATGGGTCATACATCTACAACTGTGTGGGAGACAAGGAATTTCTTACAAAATAACCATTATTAGTTAAAATATTTCAATGGATAAATAAAAATAAATAACACAACATGTTTGAGAGACAATTGCATGTCTGATTTATCTTTATTCCCTTTGACCTCACGCACAATACCGTGTGCATAGAAAATGCGACCACGTAGCCGATGCTGAGTGAATGAACAAGTGATGCTTGAAGTGAGAACAAAAGATGCTTAAGTTTGTTTGAAAATCAGACAATGGCCGGGCGTGGTGGCGCACGCTTGTAATCCCAGTACTTTGGGAGGCGGAGACCGGAGGATCCGGGTTCGCGGCCAGCCTCAGCTCTCGCTCTCTCTCTCTCCCTGTCTCTTTCTCTCTCTCTACTTAGTGAGGCCCTCCGCAACTTTGTGAGACCTGGTTTCAAAATAAAGTATAAAAAATAGGGCTGGGGGTGTAGCATGGAGGTAGAACGCCCCTGGGTTCAATCCCTGGTACTGCAAAAAAAAAGAAAATCAGACAATGGAATAGTAAACTTAGAAAATAATTAATCCTGGTGTCATATATTACTCTAATTTAAAGCCTTTTTGGGTATTAGATGGTTTTGTTGATTCAAAATTAGAAAAGATGTCTATTTCCAAATACTTAAAACCCATATCCCAGCATAGCATTTGCTTATTCAATTGGAGACTTTTATTTAGCAAAATACCTCTATGACATATATAGCATCATTTAAAAATGTTCTATGGACTAAGTTATAAGTTTCCTCGAAGCTTTCTTGAACTTAACTAAGATGACCACCTAGTCTCTCACCATGTGCTAGTATGTGACGTGTGATTGGACAGCCGTGACCCAGTGGACTGGTCACTTCGGGGCTTGTTAGAACCAGGAACCAGAGAAAACATAATTCTGAGACTGAATGATGAGAAATGTGCAAACCATGAAATCAATTTGTTAGATGACTAACAGTATCATTTTTAATCAGATAAAGTTATCGGAATACATCGCACATGGTAAACAAGTCCATTTCATGAAATGTATAAATACGTATTTGAATGTAGAATTGTGAGATAAAATATATTTCTTCCTATGGTCTCAGTCCAACTATTAGAAAGCTGTTCAAAAGCTATTCTCCTGAGGGATGAAGAGGAATAGGAACCTATTTGAGACTGACGACAATAAATAGATAAAGGCAAAACCCAGGAGAAAACAGTGTCATGGAAAACACAGATAGAGGGCACTTTTAAAGAGGGAATGACCAACAATGTCCCTTGCTAGATATACAGGGATACTGCTGGTCGCTTGTGAGATCAGGTAGGACAAGGTGGGAAAGGGCTAACTGGATTTTGCAGGAAGGAGGCCACAGGTGATTTTGTTTCATTTAAGTGATGAGGTGGGACTTGAGTAGGTTAATGAGTCAATGGTATTTAGGAAGTAAAGACAAGTAATTAGACAGGACTTGAAAAACTTCACTTTGAAGATAAGAGAAACAAGAGGTAGAAGGAATTTATAAAATCTTTCTAAATCAGTTTTCTTATATATAAAATAGACACAGGAATGTTAATATTGTATTCATCAGCTTTTCTTCACTATAACAAAATGCCTTATGTAAGCTATTTATGAAGAAGAAGAGGTTTATTTTGCTCACAGTTTTAGAGATTTGAAGTCTGAACAGCATAGTGTAGGCTCTGTAGGCTGCCAAGGGCTGCCCCTTGGCCACATCACTTCATGACACAGATGGCAACGGTGGGGGCATGTGTGGGAGCAAGCCAGTGATTGTATCATGAACTAGAAGCAAAAAGAGGATGGGAGTGGCCAGGCTTTCTCTGCTTATAATAACCTTCTCGGGACACTCAAAGGGACATATAAGAACTACCTATGTGTTCAGTGACCCAAGGACCTCTCACTAGGTCCCATCTTCCATAGGTTCCACCATTTTCCATCAGCATTACACTGGGGTTGGAGACTTTCATCACGATGGGCCCTAGGTGAACAGTAAAATGACATCTAAACCATAGCATCTGTCAACAGGCCCATGTGTAGTTTGGATAACACACACACACACACACACACACACACACACACACAATTCCTGGATAACATGTGGTTCTCATTAAATGTGAGCTCTCATCATCAGCACCACCACCACTGCCATCATAATCACAATTGTTTTTTGAGTCAGTTAATTTTCCTGCATTACATATAAATTTCATACATTACCATCCTGTCAGTCTGTGGCAGCACTAACTCTGAAATCTGGATATATGATTTAATGATTGTATGTGTATGGAAATAGAAAGAGAGAGAGAGAGAGAAAGAGGATCAATTCAAAGAGGACCAGTGCTGCTATGAACATGGGTATGCACAATTCACAATAGCCAAATTATGGAACCAACGTAGGTGTTCATCAACAGATGAATGGATTACAAAATTATGGGAAATATACACAATGGAATTCTACTCAGCAATAAAGAAGTACAAAATAATATCATTTACAAGAAAAATGGAAGGACCTGGAGAACATCATGTTAAGTGAGATCAGCCAATCACAGAAGAAAAAGGGTCATATGTTTTCTCAAATATGCGCAAGCTAGGGAGTAGAGGGGATACAAAAGGGACTCTACAATGGTGGAGAAGCCTCAGTGGAGCCAGGGAAGTGGTCTAAGGGAAGGGGAAGGGGAAGAATGAAGTTCATCAATGGAATTACTACCATTGACCATGTGTACATATGAGAATATACCAATGTCAATTTCAGTACTCTGGACTGGAGGAAGGGAGGAGTTGTAGGGGGGACACCAAAAACTGTCTGCATGTATGTTACTGTCAAATTGATGTCCATTGTGATGTGAGACTATAATGCACCAATAAAAGCACATAAAAAAGCAAAAAAAAAAAACAACCAAAGCACACCAGTGCTATACTATGTTGCATATCAATCCAAGTCCTGTGTAAAGACTTATATAAGCACAGAGAGCATAGATTTATTGCTTCCTATGTGATGTGTTAGGCACACTTTTAAGATATTCAAATTCATTAATCCTTATAATCACATTGTAGGATAAATGTTCTGAATATAGCCTCATTAGAGGAGGCACTAGGAAATTAAACAAGCACATAGGACATATTCTTTCATGGTAGCTGTGGTTTGAATCCTTCAGGGAAATGTTGTAAGTAATAAAGAGAGAAAGTGGGGACAAGAACACATTTATGTTCTCTCCCTCTCCTATTTCTCCCTCCTTTCTCTGCTCACGAGAAAGAGTGAGAGCCATGTGTTAGGTCTTAAGAATCAACCCACAGTTGTAGTGCTTACCAATCATCCACATGTGTCTGTGTTGCTGGAGATTGAACCCAGGGCCTTCCACATACTAGGCAAACACTCCATCACTGAGTCACATTCCCAGCCCCAATCATCCTTTATGAACATTCTTTGGATAGAGCTAGAATACTTGGTGAAGACTTTGCACAATCCCTTTGTCAACTGGGCAAGAGAAAGAGCTGATGCAGCACCATTATATATATGTATATATGTATATATGTATATATGTATATATGTATATATGTATATATGTATATATATACACACACACATATATACATATATACATATATACATATATGTATACATATATATACATATACACACACACATATATATATACATATATATGTGTGTATATATATTTGTGTGTGTGTGTGTGTGTGTGTGTGTGTGTGTGTATTGGGGATTGAACCCAGGAGCATTCTACCTTAGAGCTAAACCATCAACCATTTTTTATTTTTTATTTTGAAACAGGGCCTCTCTAAGTTGCTGGGGGTCTCACTGAGTTGCTGAGGTTGGCCTCAAACCTGCAATCCTCCTGTCTCAGCCTCCCAAGTACATGATAAAGGCATGTGTTACCATCCCTGGCTGCAGCACCATTTTAAATGGGCTGATCAAAGTGGCTGCTTGACTTACCCTTCCTGTGCACAGTTAATATAAATTGAAGTGATCACTGTAAATGACCAGAGTCAGATGTTATTGTATGTTTGGGAGAAAGGGAAGGAGTTGGTTAGGATGACAATTGGCTGTGGAATTGGAAATACAATTTCAGTGTGAAACATTTCCAAAGATACTGCAGGCTAAGATTTCAAAGTATCCCCAGAGGATTTAGTTTTATTACTCATACTGATGTCAGTGAGGACTGTGCAGTTGTAGCCTCCGCTGCTCTCTGGAACTTTGCCTGACTACTCTTGTCTCAGCCATTAGAAATTATTTTCTCCACAGTCCTTCTCTCTCTCCTTATCCCATAAAATAATCTCAAATATTTGATGTTAAGGCAATTGTAGAAATGTATTCACAAAGAAAAGCTACTAGTTATGAACTGTTTGCTAGTTAATTACAGATAAACCTCTCTTGGTGAAATAAATATTGTCTATGAAAGCAATTCTCTACTCATGAAAGCTGATCTTCTTGATGATCTCCCTTATAAAATTGGAGGCTTCCCCCAAAAATCTCTGACAAAAGTAGTAGAAACATTTAAAGGAAGAAAATTAAAAAATATATATTTCAAATTGGTTAATGCAATATATAGAACATTTAAATGACTGAAAGAAGAGGTGTTATTTTTGTGTTTTTAAATTAGCTTAAATTTGAAAAGTAAAACAAATTAGTTCAAGTGAAATAAAAAACACATTTGGCTCAAAGTTTCCTACACTCCTCTCAGTCTTTGTTTCTTCCATTCTGTAACAGCAGTATGCCTATGGTTTCCTTTGATTAGACACACTATGCTTCCAGGTAGATTATGAAATCTGTTAGCTTGTCCTTACCATTAAAAAATAGTAATCATATTTAGGTGGTAAAAGGGAGGGAGAAAATACAGAAGCGCAATAGGAATAATTCAAATGATAAGAAAATGTATTAACCATATTCATATTGCACATTCCAGTTTCATAATCCCCAAAAAGGCTACGTAGTGTCTTATTTCTCTAGGGTTTTCATTTAATCCCACTGAGCCTCACATTATGGATGAAGTTTCCTCCCAGATTCAGGGAGGTCAGAACTAGAATCAGGTGTCTTTGACTTAGTTCACTGAACTCATCTCATTTTGAGTATTCATTGCCTTGACTCCTTTTTATTCTCTTGTATTCTTCTACTTGCAAATTCTAATTTATAATTTAGTTAATTGGCAACTAAGCAACTGTCCCCCACCCCCTCACTGGTTGACGATGTTGGTCAAATAGCATTTCCTATTGCTATTCAAGTTTCCTAGAAACAAAGATGCTGGCCTCTGGAGAGAACTTGAAGCTATGTAGGCAACACTCCATCATCACTTTACTTTTGGGGGTGCTGATATGCATATTTTATGTTCAAGGATTGTAGTGAATTAAAGAGAGCTGAGGTTCTGTATTAGTTCATGTTCAGTCCCCTTGAGTCCCGGCCAGCCCTACAACTCCTTAACTGATGGAATGAGCTGGAAGGGATGCTGCACTGTCCTAGAGATCACTGGATGCTTCTGCTTCCTCTTTATGTGTGTGCTACTGGGATGCAGATTCTCTTGGAAAACAGCTGAAAGCACTGTGAAGCCCCATCCCCATGGAGAGGATACAGGCTATAAGCAGGTGTTCTGGACCTCAGCCACAGTTGAGCTCCCAGCCAACAACTAGCATCGAGTGCCAGCCATGCGAGTGAGCCATCTTGGGTGTTCTAGCCCAGTTGAGCCACCAGATGGTTGCAGCCCCAGCCAACATCAAGTGGAGACCTGCCCATGGAGCCTCATCAACCTGAAGAACTGTGAGAGAAATGGACATAATGGTGTTTCAAGCCATTAGGTTTGGGAGCAGTTGGTTATCCAGCAATGCATCACATCAACAGGGATACTTGTTCCAGTGATGGCTGTAGGGATTGACAATGTCAAAATGAGAAGAAAGGGGGTTTATGTTATGAGACCCTGTCAACATAGTTCTTTCCCATGTGTATTATTCAGTTTTTCATTGCTGTGACTAGAATACCTGACAAGAACAACTTAGAGGAGGAAAGATTTATTTTGGCTCATGGTTTCAGAGGATTTAGTCCATGGTTGGCTGGCTCCATTGCTCTGGGCCTAAGGTGAGGCAGAATATCATATTGGAAGGGTGTGGTAGAGGAAAACTGTTTACCTCATGGCAGCCAGGAAGCCAGGGAGGGGGTGTGAAGAACCAGGGAGAAGATAAACCCTTCCAAGGCTTGCCCTCAGTGACCCACTTCCTCCTAAGTTCCGCTTCCCAGTAGTGCCTCCAGCTCTCAATGGATTAATCCACTGATAATATTAGAGCCTTTAATCATTGCCTGAAAGTTCCATCTCTGAACCTCGCTGCATTGGGACCATGTTTCCAACACATACCTGTGGGGGACATTCCAAATCCAAGCCATCATACCATGTGAATGGTTTGCTTCTCTTTGGTATGTAGCTGTGTTATGATAAAGTATTGATTATGGTAGAGCTTTTCTTTGGGTAGTTGCTAACTGCCCTGTCTCCCCAGCTCCCTCTGAAAATCAGTACTAGGTAAGACTCTACGGCTTGCTGAGGCTCAGCAAAAGAAGCCTCTTGAACTTAGATATATGTTTAGGGTTTTACACTAAGATTTGTTTGCCAAAGTTTCCAATAAGGCTTTTCCTTATGAGTGTTTTCCTCTGATTTTAAATCTCCTTCAGTGCCAGGCATGGTGGCACACACCCGTAAATTTAGTACTAAGGAGGCTGGGACAGGAGAATCACAGGTTGAAAGCCAGCTTCAGAAACTTAGTGATGCTCTCAGTACCTTAGGGAAACTGTGTTTTCAAATAAAAATAAAAATAAAAATAGGGCTGGAGGTGTAGCTTGGAGGTAGGATGCCTCTGCATTAAATCCCCAGCACCACCAAAAATGAAAAAAAAAATGTCTCCCTGAGGAAAGTTGAGTAATCTGGTTGTGGCAGAATCCTATGTAGGTATTCATGCTCCTCTGGTCTGGACATTTCATGCTATTCCCGTCTTATCACAGCCTCTTTCAATTGGGCTTTTTAGAGAGAAGAGTTAAGGTCTATGTGTCCATTTCCCCCCCTCACCCTGCAGCCTCCTAAGGCTCAGTAATCATAACTTATTTCAGCTCTGCCTGTAGCTTCTGGAAAAGAGCCACAACCCTCAGCAGAAAAATTTGGACAGAATATTGAAGAATGTACTCAATTTATTTTAATTCTAGGTTCAATTAGCTAGGAGCCTAGCTATGTTGTGTCCTCCAGCTTATGACTATACCATTAATGTATTCATTAACCTGAACTGGTCTTTATATTGGCATCTACCTCCCACGCCTCACACGATCTGATGCATATCTTCAGGTATATTTTGAGTATAGGAACATTCACTTGCAAAAATAAGAACTACATATTTATAAATGTCTTTGTGTTAACTGCCCCAACCTTTGAATATCCTGAGAACGTTGAATAACTTCTTGACTGGTCTGTGCCGCTGAGTGTTATGATATTACTTCATACTGACTGATTTCAATGCTTTATCACTTTGCAGATACTAACTCTGGCTAAATAGGATATAAAATCTGCTCATAGTTTTTTTTTGTTACTGTTTGGTTTCTAATCAGTATTGGGGTTATTTCAGTGTTCTCTATTACCCAGATTCAAGGCTATCACTTGCTAATGTTCTCTCTGTGCCTATTCTATACCAATGTAATGTAATCTCACATCAAGTTTTGCATTTTATATCATTGTTTTGATTGTAGTGCAAAAACAAAATCGTCAATCCATACTGTAAAATCCTCATTCTTTTTAATCATCTTTTTTATCCTTAGAGCATTCAGTCTCTCATTCTTTATGTACTTACCATTCTATATTTGTACACTGGCAATTCAACTTTGTTATTATATTGGTTGGCTAGGAACAATGCACAAAAGAAATTATAGACTAAATGGAGCTTGATTTTGCCCCAATGTTCTCTTGACTTTCAGCAAACTGCTGAAGCAACTCTGAGGATATTTGTAATGGGCTGAAGTTGTGCTGAATACTCTCATATGACTCTTGGGATCCACTTTATGCTCTTGTTCTCACTTTGTTCTGTTCACTTGGAGGCTGCCTTTTAAGGACTGAAATAATGGGCCCTATTTCCCTCTGGTTTTCAGTCTAAGGGCAGCATTGGCAGGAAACCAGAGGATGGAAAAATAAAGAGGCCCTGGTGTATATCTCCCTTCCCAACTGCCCTCTGTCTTTGCTGCAGTATGGTTCTGCTCATGGCTTTATTCCTACACCAAAGGCCATAGCTGTTGAAATGAGGTTCTCCCTGACAAGTATGAATCTAGCTAGTTTTGCATGTCTTTCCTTCTCTAGGGGTTGCAAAGACAAACTTTCCTGCCAGGAATCTTGAGGGCTAAACCTCCAAATATTTGTTTAGTGATCCTCAATTTTTAGACTACAGAGAAATTTTGAAATGTAAATTCCATAGGTGTCAGAGCCATACTGTGCGGATTTATGCAAGATCTTAGACAGTATGTGTGGCTAACAATAAGTATAAAAAGTCTAAAACTTACTTTTCTCCAAATCACTATTACTATAACCTCAGGATATTCCTTTCTAGCAAGTCATTTTTGAACTCAGCTCACCCATTACTGATGGACAAAACCATTTTTTCCATACGGTACCTCCCAAAAGTGTTTTTCTCTTTTTACTGCCTCATTTATATTTTCCCCTGGTTCTTGGATGCCTGTGTTTAATACCACCTTTGATGATTCATATGAGCATGACTATATAATGATAAAATTTATCTTCTCCCTTTGTTAATGTTTAAGAACTCATGCTATAGAACTCATGCTTACTGCGGTAGATTCATACCATAAGGATCAGCATGTGATCAGTCATTTGCACACCCAAGTTGCCTAGGGATCCTAACCTTCTCTGGTTATGATCCGTGTTTGAGAAATTATTTCTTCTTTTCATTTTCTTCTTTCTCAAAGTTTCAGCATGCTTATTGCTTTGTTTTGCTCTTTTGAATATTTTCAAAATATTGAATATTTTCTCTCACTTTTGTTTCTTTCCCCAGCAGTTAGGAGACTTGTTACTATTGGTTTTTTTAAATCAAAGAGCAGTATTTATACTTTTTTTCTATTTGTTTTTACAATTCTATAAGTAGGACTGTTACAACCTATAAGTAGATATATCATAACATGTTATGTATAAGTTACAAAGTGCCTTTCATCAGCCATGGCAGATGCTAAGCAGTTTTATTTCACCTATATCATAGTCAGTTAAATTGATGAAAGAGGAATTTTGAGTCCAATCTATCCAATTATAAAACAAAATAAATTACATATATATATATATATATATATATGTATATGTATATATACATGTAAATGTCAGCCATTTATTTACTCAAAAGTCCAGTTTTCCTATTTTGGTTAGGATTTTAAAATCACAGAATGCCCAAAGAAGAGAGTTAAATTTTTATGGAGACCCAATCCTTCCTGGGTATTACCTTTAGGTTTCTTTTCTTTTTTCTTTAAATGCTCTTCTAACACTTTTCTGGTCTTTAGTTCACATTCATTAGGCTAGAAAAAGATACACCCTTTTCATATATATATGAAGAAAAATGAAGTATCTGGTTTCTACTATCATATTTAACACTATCATTCTACTTGATTTCAGTAATTTATAAGACTTGCATTCTTTTCCCTCATTAGGAGAAAAGAAATATTTTAGATACCCTAAGGAAATGGTATTTGATGACATGCTATCTTTATAGCATTCTAAATTCTTTGTGTGATAGTCATTTCTAAATATAAAGGATCACATTATTCCACCAGAATTACAGAAAAAAATTCTGCTACAAGTAGCCATTTTCACAAGAACTTTTCAAAAAGTTAGAACTTTAGTAACAAAATGCTAGATACATATTTAAGTGCTTTCGATCCATTTAAAACTGTACTTTTCTCAAAATTTCAAACTCTTATTAGCATAACAGGCTTCACATGAGGGGCATTCCTAGAAGAGGAGTGATTCTATGATGCAAGTGGAAAAAATCCATTTTTCTGTCTCTAGATCATAATGTCCGTAGCTTTCCTATTTTAGAAAACTAACAATTGAATAAATATACTTATATGAAGAATTTCCTTCTTTTCATTCTCTTCCTCTCCTAGTTTAGGTGTAATTTGAGTGTCCCTCAAGGGCCCATTATGATAAAGGCTTGATCTTCAGGGTGGTAATCTTAGGAGGTGCTGTGGATATTTAAGATGTGGGGCCTTAAGGGAGGTACTGGGATCACTGGGGTTATTCTCTCTAATGGGAATATAGGGTCCAGTTTGAGATGACTGTTTGCTCCTACACATGCTGCTGCTATGGTTTGTCACCCTCTGCCACCCTCACCAGAGGTCAAACCTGTGGGATCACCCGATCTTAGAGCCTGAACCTTCATAACTGTGAGCTAATGAAGATTTTCCCTTTATTCAATTAATTGTCTCAGGTATTTCACTGTAGAATTCAAAGCTGAGAATACATCCTACTTCATCAAATTAATTGTGTGAATTTTAATTTAGAATATAAAAGGGATATTCATGGGCACTTTTACAAAGCATGTACAAGTTTGATATAGGAACAATAACTCTGGACAATAGTTGTTCTTATTACTACCTTAAGATTAAGTTGATAGAGTAATGATAAAGACTGCATAAATACCTTCCTTGAAGTCACAGGGTAAATAGAGGACCAGAAGAATTCCAAACCAAGATGACTGATTCCAAGATCCATGCTACTTTCAGGTAAGCCCAGATGACATTTCATGAGAGTTTGACCTTTTCCATAAACTTTTCATCCTCACAAGGGATTCTTTTTTTTTTTTTTTTGTGGTACTGGGGATTGAATCCAGGGGCATTCTGCCTCTGAGCTACACCCCCAGCCCTATTTTTTATTCTTTATTTGGAGACAGGGTCTCACTAAGTTGCGGAGGGCCTCACTAAGTAGCTGAGGCTGGCCGCGAACCAGGATCCTCTGGTCTCAGCCTCCCAGGTACTGGGATTACAAGTGCGCGCCCCCATGCCCAGCTCAAGGGATTCCAAAGAAAGTAACCTTGCTAATTAGATGTGACTTATCATAATGGGAACAAATTTTGGGTGAAGAATGATTGTTCTAGACTTCAAGGTAGAGATGGGCAGTCATGTCCTTCTTTCCAAGTGCTTTCTTTTGGTACTTCCTAGACAAGCAGGGTGCAGCAGGATCTTCCCACGCTTCACTGCCAGGTCGTGCTTTTGGTACATAGTGATACTTGAAATACTTGACTGATCTCATTGATAACATTGTAGTCTTATGATATTATTATATGCCATTTTTCTATTTCTAGGTGTTTCTATATTTTGCCATTTCTATGGGCTTATATTTTAGAATTAGAAAGATGTTGGAATATGATCCTTCAATATAAAGAATAACAATAATTTTTCTGTTACTTCTTTTTTATTGGTACATATTAATTATATAAAGAGTGTTGAGTTTCACTATGGCATATTCGTATATGCATATAGCATAATGTGATGCTTCATTCCCCAATACTTCCCTTTACCCTCCTGGCTCCCACTTATCTCTTTCCTCTATCCCAGTGGTCTCTTTCTATTTTGTGACATTCTCTTTTTTCCTATTTTTTTTTCGTATACTTTCCACATATGAGAGAAAATTTGACACTTGGCATTCTGGGTCTGTCTTATTTCACTTAATGTGATGTTCTTCAGTCTTTCATTTTCCTGAAAATGGCATAATTTTGTTCTTCCTTATGGCTGAATAAACCCCCCCCACACATATATATATATAATTTTCTTTATCCATTTCTCTGTTGACAAATATATAGACTCGTTCCATGTTTCGGCTATTGCGAATTTTGCTGCACTAAACATGGGTATGAATGCATACATCTCTAAAGTATGCTGACTAGTTCTTTTGTATGGATACTGAGGAGTGGTATAGGTGGGTCCTGTGATGAATCCATTCTTAGTCTTTTGAGGAAACTCCATATTGGTGTTCAAAGTGGCTGTCCCATTTTACAATCTCACCAACAGTGTATTAAGATTCCTTTCCCCCCTCATTTTCACTAGCATTTAAAGCTTGGATTTTCAAATTTTTTTTTACCTTTTTGTGGTACTGGAGATTGAACCCACAGGTACTCTACCACTGAGCTGTACTTCCAGCCCTTTTTAGTTTTTATTTGGAAGCAGAATTTCACTAAGTTGCCCAGACTGTCCTCAAATTTATAATCTTCCTGTCTCAGCCTCATAAATATGTGGATTATAGAGGTGTGCCACCAAGCCTGGCTTTATTGTTGCTATTTCTGATTATTTCCATTCTGAATGGAGAGAGACGGAATCTCAATATAGTTTGATTTGTATTTCCCTAATATCCAAGGTGTTGAACATTTTTTTTTCATATAATTGTTGGCCATTTGTACTTTTGAAAAGTGTCTGTTTAGTTCATATGGATATTAATCCTCTGGTTTTTTTGGGGGGTGTGTGTGTATGGTACTGGGGATTGAACCCAGGGGCATTCTACTTCCAAGCTACACCCCCAGCCCTTTTTATTTTTTGTTTTGAAACAGGGCCTTGCCGGGTTGCTAAGAGTCTCGCTAAATTTCTGAGGCTGGTCTCGAACCTGCAATCCTCCTGTCTCAGCCTCCCAAGTACTGGGATTACAGACATGTGCAAGGATGCCTGGCTCTGGCTCATGCATTTCTTAAACTCTCTAGAAAACTCTCTTTCAACTCACTGGAGGGCACTTCCCCTACCCCACTGAATCCCCCAGTGCCCCGCTGGGCCTGGTTCAGTTTCTCTCTTTTATTAAGTCTACTCTTCTAAAAACTGGTGTTTCTGGGTTTCACCTGCTTTCTGACTGAGTTACACTCCAGTGCTTTCCCAAGGCCTTATTCCTATCTCACTACACAGTCACAGTACTGTAGCTTTGATTCAATCCCAGGGAGTAGCTAGTATGTGGTAGATGCCTCTAGTCTACCATTGTCAGAATCTTACATTATTTATAAAGCTGCTATTATTATAGCAGCTTTCCTTTTCTTTATGGAATCTAGTCTTTTCTATTGGCTTCTACTTTATTAGTTATGAATAGTCTCATTATCTTTAGTTGTAGTCTCAAAAGGAAGAGTAAAACCCACATAGAATGCTAACTATAGGAGACCATAATCTTGACCCCTTTATAAACCAAATTACAAGCTTTATATTGAAATATATATTTATATTATGCCTTACTATACATCCATAAAATATGACTTGTTCTACATACCTGATTTTATACAGCACAATAATCTTATTCTTTAAAACATAGTACCTGGTTGGTTACTAAACACTTCGAGGTCCTTTTCTCACTCACCTATCCACCTTTTAAAATTTATTTTAACCCTATTCAGTAGTATTTCAACTTCTATTTAATAGTATCATATCGTCAACCCACTTCTGCCATGCAGTTTTAACTCCAGTACTTACTCATCCTTGCATTACTGCTTCCTTTAAGGTAATTTCTTTGATGCCTATCATCCTCTTAGAATTTACTTTTTTCTTCTAATTCTAGATGAGAACATAATTTGAAAGTTAAATTATAATAAAGACTAGTTCTAAAGTCTTAAACATTCTGTTTCTGGATAGAAACACAGATTAATATATTTCTGCCATAGACTCAGTGACGAGGCTAGCATCTGAGTTGATGAGTGTTGGTAGTGAGGCGACTCTCAGGTCTTCAGATATGTCTAAGGTATGGAAGAAATGATAGCAAGAAATTTTCTTGTTGATCTTTTTATTCTGGGGTAGGAGCCATTTCTCTTTCCTTCTAGTTGTATTCCCCTTTATGCAGCAATAAATCATGTCATTACCCACATTTCCTTTAATAAGAAACAAACAAAAACACCCTAAACTTGATTAGAGATTCAATAATTGATTTTAAAGTATTAAATGCATGAAGAAGTCAAAAACAACGGTAAAGACATGTTCCATGCCCCCTGTAGGTACTGAGATTTAGTATGGAACCAGAGATGAACCATGCACTGTCTGGCTTCTCCAAATGCTTTTCACTTCATAGACACTCAAAACTAGACAAATAGGCAAAAACATAAAAAAGAATAAAGAGCCGGGCGTGGTGGCGCACGCTTGTAATCCCAGTACTTTGGGAGGCGGAGACTGGAGGATCCGGGTTCGCGGCCAGCCTCAGCTCCCTCTCTCTCTCTCTCTCTTCCTCTCTCTCTCCCTCTCCCTCTCCTTAGTGAGGCCCTCCGCAACTTCGTGAGACCTGGTTTCAAAATAAAGCATAAAAAAATAGGGCCAGGGGCGTAGCGCGGA
>PVJS01035251.1:0-21116 GCA_004027185.1 Glis glis | reverse complement strand
TTTATTTTGAAACCGGGTCTCACGAAGTTGCGGAGGGCCTCACTAGGTAGAGAGAGCTGAGAGAGAGAGAGAGAGAGAGAGAGAGAGACAGGGAGAGAAAGAGAGAGAGAGAGAGCTGAGGCTGGCCACGAACCCGGATCCTCCGGTCTCCGCCTCCCAAAGTACTGGGATTACAAGCGTGCGCCACCACGCCCGGCCACAATTCATTTTAGAATGTTTTTCTCTCTGTAAGAAGAAACATTATTCCCTATTTCCCCTAAGTCCTCTCGGCTCTAGTCAACAACTAATACGCTTTCTGTCTCCATGGATTTGCCTATTCCAGACATTTCACATAAGTGGAGTCATATACTACGTGGTCCTCTGGGTCTGGCTTCTTTCGCTTATAATTTTCTTTAGGATTCATCCATGTTGTAGATGTATCGTCACTTCATTGCCATTTATTATTCAAATAGGAAAAGAAAAATTTAAATTATCTGTATTTATAGATGACATGATCCTATACTTAGAAGACCCAAAAACCTCAATCAAAAGACTACTACAGCCGGGCGTGGTGGCGCACGCTTGTAATCCCAGTACTTGGCAGGCTGAGACCAGAGGATCCGGGTTCGCGGCCAGCCTCATCTACTTAGTGAGGCCCTTCGCAACTTAGTGAGACTCTGTTCCAAAATAAAGAATAAAAAATAGGGCTGGGGATGTAGCTCAGAGGTAGAACACCCCTGGGTTCAATCCCCGGTACCACAAAAGTAAATAAAAAATAAAAAAGACTACTAGAGCTGATTAACAAATTCAGCAAAGTAGCAGGATACAAAATCAAGCTAAAAATATCAGTAGCTTTTCTTTATGCCAACCATGAATCCACTGAAATAGAAATCCAGAAAACAATTCCATTCACAATAACCTTGAAATTTCTTAAGAAATGCTTAGAAAAATGTTCCACAGAGCCAGGCGTGGTGGTGCATCCCTGTCATCCCACTACTTGGGAGACTGGGACAGGAGGATCACAGGTTCAAGACCAGCCTCAGCAATGTTGTGAGGCTCTCAGCAACTTAGTGAGACTCTGTTTCAAAATAAAAAATAAAATAGGGAGGGGGTGTAGCTCAGAGGTAGAATGCCCAGCACAAGAAAGGAAGGAAGAGAGAAGGAAATGTTTCTTGAGTAACTTTAATTATTTTCCCCTAAGGATCTCTTCCGGCAAGATTTTCCTAATTGACTTCCTCGTGAGATTTAATTACCATGGATATATTGTATGTTTATTGGCATCCATACATATCTAATATTCTTCCTTGACCTTTCTCATTTATTATTTTTCTGTGTGTTAGGCAGGATGTTTTCTTCTGATCTATATTTCTGTTAAATAATTCTTCTTTAGTTGAATGCTATCTGCAGCTAAATGCACTCGATTATTTCTTATTTTTTTGGTATTTATTTGTCAGTTCTAGAATTTCTATTTGAGTAAGGGGGACTGAACTGCTAAAATTATTCATCTTGTTATATAATTTCTGAAACATCTTTACATCTAGCTATGCCTGTTTTTTGTATTTACTATGAACCTGTTTTTTTTTCTCTAGGTTCTCAGATAATTTTTATCTTTTTGTTAGCTTGTTATTTTTTATTCTGGGTAATGCACTTTTTATGAAAAATTATCGAAAGAACTTGAGGTCATGGGTGATTTTATAACCCTCCAGAGAACACTCCCTTTTGTTTCTTGAAGATAGTTTGGAGAAACACCATCTTAATATAATCCTGGATTGAGCTGATTCTTACCTGAATTCCTTGCCCCTATTTTTTTCTATCCCATACACTATCACCAGAAATGTTTGTTAATTCTTTTAATTAATTCAGTGAATTCCCCAAATCTAAAAAGGTAGTTCAAATGGTGAATAACTAAAAAGGATGACAAATGCCCACCTACTTTATCACCTAAAATGATTACGGTCAAGGAAATGTCAATTTTTCCAAGTCACACATACATACATATATACATGTATACTTAAATATTTAGGAAGCTAATTTGCTCTGTTTAGAAAGAGTTTAATCATGATTATACTAATGACTAGGCACATTTATCAAATATATAATTCTAGATTTTATGCTTCAGGTATGATAAATGATCACCTTGTCATTTTGTTTCCCTAATGGAACCTCAAGAGATATAGATTATATTTCTTGACCATAAAAAAAGAGTACCAGCAGGATAGAGAGCAGGGAACACTGCTAATCTTTGGAGGAAGATATGGACTCCCTTTGAAAAATGAAACCATTGGGCTCTTTCATTCCGAAAGGAAAATTCACAATGCGCATTTACATATACAATTTTGTATACCAGTATGACGTACTCAGAGCGAGCTGAAACTCACAAGAAAACCCAGTGCTAAGAATTCCAGCTCCACAGCCGGGCGTGGTGGCGCACGCTTGTAATCCCAGTACTTTGGGAGGCGGAGACCGGAGGATCCGGGTTCGCAGCCAGCCTCAGCTCTCTCTCTCTCTCTCTCTCTTTCTCTCTCTCTCTCTCTCTCTCTCCCTCCTTAGTGAGGACCTCCGCAACTTCGTGAGACCCGGTTTCAAAATAAAGTATAAAAAAATAGGACCAGGGGTGTAGCGCGGAGGTAGAACGCCCCTGCGTTCAATCCCCGGTACCGCAAAAACAACAAAAAAAAAAGAATTCCAGCTCCACAACAAAGAACACTTGTTCTTTAGCTTTAAACAAGGAAAAAGCTGCGCGTGGCGCACACTTGTAGTACCTGGGAGGCTGAGACCGGAGGATCGCAGGTTCGCGGCCAGCCTCAGCTACTTAATGAGGCCCTCCACAACTTAGTGAGACCCTGTTTCAAAATAAAGAATAAAAAATAGGGCTGGAGGTGTAACTCAGAGGTAGAATGCCCTGGGTTCAATCCCCAGTACCTCAAAAATAAATAATAAATAAATAAGGAAAAAAGATACAACACTGGCATTTCGTTAAATGCAGTCTCATTCAAAATTGTTTCAATTATATAGGTCGCAGAACCCATAATCCATATTTGTTTTTTCTTTTAACAGAGAATAGAGAGACACTCAGAAAGAAAGAAAAAAAACCTTTAAAGAATGTAATAATAGAAAATGGCTAACATCATTTGCAAGAAAGTGGAAGGATCTGGAGAACATTATGTTAAGCGAGATCAGTCAATCACAAAAAAAGAAGGGACATATATTTTCATTAGTATGTGCAACCTAAAGAGTAGTAGGGTCACACAAGGGACTCCGGTTGATAATGGAGAACCCTCAGCGGAACAAGGGAAGTGGTACAAGGAAAGGGGGAGGGCAAGAAAGAAGGGAATTAATGGAATTACTATCGTAAACAATATGTACATATGAAAAGATACCAACATCATTCTTGGTACTTCATACGGGTGGAGGGAGGCGGGGGGGACACTAAGAGCTGTGTGCATGTATGTTAACATCAAATAGATATTCATTGTGATGTGAGACTCCAATGCACCAATAAAAGCACGTTAAAAAAAAGAAAATGGCTGAATAGAAGCCCCCAGTACTCCCCTTCTCCTCTACAAATAAAACCCAAACAGGTGCCTATCTGCATTTTGAGCTAAGTGACCAGGGGACAATGCTGGAAATCAGCAGGAGAGAAGCAAACAAACAAACAAATCTTGGACAATTCAAAAACTTGACACAACAGCACAGTAAGAGAAACATGATATATATACACAAACTTATAAGACTCAATCACTATGCTGAGCAGGAAAGGGAGGGAAGAGGGAGAGAATAGGATGGGATTGGAGGGAGGGCTAAATGAGCAATGTGTGCATGTATGATTCTGCTACCCTTATACTTATCAAAATGTATAATTACAATGCACCAATAAATGAATATATATAAAAAAAGAGAAACAAAATACCCCAGCACCTGCTCCCCTAACTCCACAGCAGGGCAAAGAGGAGTCTCCCCTCTGCAGGGGTAAGGGTGAGAGAGACCCAGAAAATGCTAGTAGCACAGAAACTGCCAATTCTAGCTCCTGGAAAGTTTCTTAACCTACACGGGCTTGCAGCCTAACTAGATAAGTAACCTAAAATCTACAGCATAGCCTTGCTTTGTTAAAGGATTTCACAGTACCTCCCAGTGAACCTGTAATGTGCTGAAGCTAGGGGCAGTAATAAGAAAACACCTATTATGCCAGACAGGCATGGTGATGCATATCTGTAATCCCAGTACTTGAGAAGCTGAGACAGGAGGTTCACAGGCGAAGGGAGGTGGAAGAAGGATGATTAGGGATAGGATCAATGTACATTGTATGCATTTATAAAAATATCACACTGAATCCCATTAATATGTATAATTGCTGGGCATGGTGGCACACACCTGTAATCCCAATATTTGGGAGGTTGAGATAGGAGGAGCACAAGTTCAATAAATAAGTCATCAGACATAAATTCAGTAAAGAATCTTCAGACAAAAAATATTATAAATCAAAAGGACCTCACAGACATCTACAGATTATTTCACCCAACAACAGCTGAATTCATTTTCTTCTCAGTTGTTCATGGAACCCTCTCCAAAATATACTATATTTGGTCACAAACCAAGGCTTAGAATGTACAAAAAAATGAAAGTATTTCCTTGCATCTTATCAACTCATATGGTATAAAATTAGAAATCAGCAAGAAAAATATAGAAAGTATATAAACCCATGGAGAATGGAAAATACACTTTTGAACAATGAATGGATCATAGAAGAAATGAAAGGAGAAATTTAAAAATTCTTAGAATCCAATAATAATAGAGATTCAACATACCAAAATCTCTGGAACACTATGAAGTACCTACATAAATAAATTGGAAAGGTCCCAAATAAACAACCTAATAATGCACCTCATGAACCTAGAGAAACAAAACAAAAAAAATTCCAAAACCAGTAGAAGGGAGGAAATAATTAAGATCAGAGCCAAAATTAATGAAATAGAAAATAAAAACACGAATGAAGTTCTCATTCTTTAAAAAGATAAACAATATTGATAAACCCTGGACCAAATTAACCAAAGAGAAAGAAGACTCAAGGTAATTAAATGAAAAAGACTCAAATTAACTTCATTAAAGATGAAAAAGGAGACATCACCACAGACATCTCTGAAATCCAGAGAATCATGAGACAGTACTCCAAAATTTATATTCCAATACATTGGGAAAACTAGACAAAATAGATACATTTCTAGACACACACAACCTATCAGGTTAACCAAGAGGATATAAAAAAAGTCTAAACAGACTGATAACAAGTAATAGGATTGAAGTAGTAATAAAATGCCTTCCAACAACAACAAAAGAAAAGCCTGAGACCAGGTGTATTCTCAGTTGAATTTTACCAGACCTTAAAAGAAGAATTAATGGCAAAGCTCCTCAAATTATTCCATAAAATAGAAAGGAAGGGCACTCCAACATTCATTCTATGAAGTCACTCTCACCCTGATACCTAAACCAAATAAGAATACATCATGGAAAGAAAACTACAGACCAATATCCCTGATGGCTATAATAGATGCAAAAATCCTTAATAAGATATTAGTGATCCATATTTAACAATACATTAATAAGATTGTACATCATGATTAAGTTGATTTAATTCCAGCCATGCAAGGATGGTTCAACATGTGCGAATCAATAAACATAATTCATCACATAAACAGAATTAATAACAAAATTTGCATGACCATTTTAATAGATACCAAAAAAGCTTTCAACAAAATTCAGAATCCATTCATGATAAAAACACTGAAGAAACTAGGGATAGAAGGAATTTACCTATATATGACCAACCCAAAGCAAACATCATATGGAATGGGGAAAAATTGAAAACATTTCCTCTAAAATCAGGAACAAGACTTTCACCACTTGTATTCAGTATAGTACTTGGAATTTTAGTGATAGCAATTAGGCAAGAGAAGGAAATAAAAGGGAAGCAAATAGGATTGGAGGAAGTCAAATTATCACTGTTCGTAGATGATATGATCCTATACTTAGAAGACAAAAAAAATTATACCAGAAGACTTCTAGAGCTGATAAACAAATTAAGCAAAGTACCAGGGTATAAAATCAACATACAAAAATCAGTAGATTTCTATATACCAATAATGACTCTACTGAAAAAGAAATTAGGAAAACAGTTCCATTCATAATAACCTCAAAAATAAAAAACTAGGACATTTCCAATAAGACAGGTGAAAGACCTTTACAATGAAAATTACAGAATGCTCAAGACAGAAATTAAGAAGACATTAGAAGATGAAAAGACCTCCCATTCTCTTGGATAGGTAGAATTAATGTTTAAATACCTCTATCACCAAAAGTGATCTACAGAGTCAATGCAATCCCCATCAAAATACCAATGACATACTTCACAGAACTACAAAAAAGGTCCTAACATTTATTTGAAAGAATAAAAGTACCAGAATAGCCAAAGAAATTCTGAGCAATAAAAGCAATGCTGAGGGCAACACAATACCTGATCACAAATCATACTACAGAGCTGTAGTAACAAAAACACCATGGTATTGGCATAAAAATGTGTTATATGAATATATCACAATTAATCCCAGTGTTATGATAATTATAGTGCACCAATAAGAAGAAAAAGATAACAAGGAAACAACATGTTAAAACTTACATTGTTTTCAAGTTTCAAATTTAACTGTTCTAAATTAAAAAGCTCTAAATGTTCTATATTAAAAGTATTTACAAGCCAGGCGTGGTGGCGCACGCTTGTAATCCCAGTATTTTGGGAGGCGGAGACCGGAGGATCCGGGTTCACGACCAGCCTCAGCTCTCTCTCTCTCTCTCTCTCTCTCTCTCTCTCTCTCTCTCTCTCAACCTAGTGAGGCCCTCCGCAACTTCGTGAGACCCGGTTTCAAAATAAAGTATAAAAAATAGGGCCGGGGGTGTAGTGCGGAGGTAGAACGCCCCTGGGTTCAATCCCCGGTACCGCAAAAAAAAAAAGTATTTACAAAAATTTTATAGTAACAAATGTCAATTCTATAAATGCAAACACTGATGGTGGATGCCTATCTACAATGGAGGAACTTTGGGGGTGAAGACACAGGCCCAGCCAACCCCCTGGACCACAGAGACACACTCTGAGGGGAAGGCCATGTCTTGCTCACAGACAGATTTTGCTAGGTCCACACAGTAATTCAAATATCTACATCAGTTGTTCACACTTAGATATTGGGAGGTTTCACATTAAAAGATTTGTTTCTGCCAGGCGTGGTGGCGCACGCTTGTAATCCCAGTACTTTGGGAGGCGGAGACCAGAGGATCCGGGTTCGCGGCCAGCCTCAGCGCTCTCGCTCCTTAGTGAGGCCCTCCACAACTTAGTGAGACCCGGTTTCAAAATAAAGTATAAAATATAGGGCCGGGGGCATAGCACGGAGGTAGAACGCCCCTGCGTTCAATCCCCGGTACTGCAAAAAAAAAAAAAAAAAAAAAAAAAAAGATTTGTTTCTGTCTCTGAAAGTTAAAAGTCACAAAGGCAGTTGGCTCATACCTCTACGTAGCAGCAGTCAGGGGAGCCAAGTGGCCACTACCTGCTGTCCCAGCTCAACAATGTCCCCAGAAGCACCTACATCACTATTTCGTTCATTTCTAGTATGTAGCTGACTTTAATAGGCACTGGAGCTGGTGACCCATGGTGGTCAGCCCTCGAATAATGAATGTTGACCCAGTGTCACAGAACACTGGGCTGGGAAGGCCTGCATTCCCTCTTCCTTCTATCTTTGAAAATTAAACCTAGCTCCTTGATGGGTGATTCCAAACCCATTCCATTCTTTCTGAATTCATCACTTAATTTTTTCCAGATAATTTCCAGTTGACCTCCTGCCACACTCTTGTAAGGAACAAAGCTTTCTGAAAGAAAGAAAAAAGGAAAGAGGCCCAAACCTGGAATACCAACTTCCCAGTTAACAATCTTTTATGGGGTTCCCATGTAGCTGCCCCACTTTTTTTTTCTTTTGGAGTATCTTTTTTGCTTTTTAATTCTGAGCTTTGTTAGAAAGTTCACCAGGTTGCTTAGCACTGAAAGCTATGTCTGAAAAGATTATATTCCTTAGTGAAAATGTCTCAGAGATCATGGTGAGTATTTGTGGCAGAGCTGGGTCAAAATTAACATATTGCAATAGCTCGTGTCAGCCTGGGTTGCAAACTTTCCACAAGAAAGGCTAGGCTGAAAGGTCACACTCATCAGCTTATACCACAGAGAGCTGCAGAATCCTAAAAGATAATTTCTTCTCTTTATAAATAAAATTCACTGGTTTCCTCTTGCTCTGGCTACCACCCCCACCCATATGTATGACTTCCATACACATGGCTCACCCACACTCCATGGCTGCAGTTTCTTTCCAATCCACTTCTGAGTCTTGTAGATAGTTCCTAGCCTGACCACATGTGTTGTACCCGTTCCACTTTTTGGTTTGTTTGGTTGCAATTAATAATACATAATTCTCCTTTGCAATACATCTTATGTGATCTGTGCCTGTGGCATGACCTCCTGGTCATGAAATTTCTTTAACACCTCACTCCATTGTGCAAATAAGACAGAAATGATGTCCAGTTTCAGCCTCCGCAGTGCAAGCTGTGATCCCAGATTGCACATCCAGGCCTAGCCCACAGGTGGGATGTCAGAGTGTAGACAGCACCAGGTACTACAGAGAAAGATGCTCAGGGTACTCTACCTCAACTGGAAAGAGGAGCCCGGCTTGAAGACACATTCAGAGTGATGTCGAAATGACAGGTTATTTCCCTTTACTTGTCTGCTGCTATTGGTGTTATTAACCCTGATGCTGGCGAATGAAAAATGCCCTCAATGTACCACAGATGCTGTTCACACTGATCCTTCCAAGGGAGAGTTTAGATTCTGAGAGCAAAGCTGTCTCCCCAGAGAACTTTAAGCATTTGACCAAGGACTTGGGTGTTCATTCCCTTTCCTCTGTGGACCCAGCATTACACCAGAGAGCAAGTCAACGTTTCAGCTGGAAGACAGCTACCTCTGAAAGATGAAGCAACTAGAGAATGTTTCACACTATAGGAATTTCACAGCATGTTGGAGCCCCATTTCACCAGAGTATTTGCTTAGGCCACCCGAGGAGAGCCACTTGATTTGGCAAGAAGCTATCTCCTTCAGTGAGGTCCTGTCCTTTCTATACCCTGTGTCCCCAACCACCACCAACTTGTATATTACATACTGAGTCTCTAAATGTTTCTCTCTCTCTCCTCCTATACAAAGCATGCTGTCTTTCAATTAACATAGTGATGACCTATTGTCACCCGTTACCATGCTAATCCTGAGCTGGTGTGAAATTACTTTATAATAAACACTATGGAGTTCTGACTTTCAATTAATTTTTCACATGCTGTGCTAAATCAGATTAACGCTACCACCGCCACCACCCTTTGACCACAGACGTAATTCCTTCCTTATAATGAAATGGAGGATTAATTTATATGAAGCATATCTGTACACATTTGCAAATAAATGTAAAGATAGACTTTGTGCTACATTTGCATTGTGTGTAGTGTCAGGTTTAAGGCAGCCCTTCTGAGATGATTAATTTTTTGTGTTCACTGGGGTGGAGAAAGAGGTTTCCAGTTTGTTGTTGTTTCTCTGTTAAATTCTAACTAAATGCCTTCGTGAAGACTAAGCAAAGAAATGCTCACCCATGCTGCAGTTCTGAGGGAGCGGTGACTGTCCGTCCACAAATCGTACAATACCACATTAGGAGAGGCTGGAGGAGAATGTAAACACTCTGAAATAGAAACAATGAGTATTAACTGCTAAATTGATCATTGCTCTCCGTGGATGGCCGTGCACATTCATCCTGAGTGAACGGAAGGGTGGGGGAGGGGATATTTTAAATGACCATTAAATTGAAGGAATTTGATGACAATTTTAAGCAAATGGTGATGTGTGCCTTTTGAAAACTAATATAGGCTCAGAACTAAATTATATTTGTGGTGAAATAATTATTTTCATCTTTGAAACTCATTATTAGAGCAGAGTGACGGAAGATGGATGCGAGCACACAGTAAATGAACAAATTTGTGTTAAAAAAAAAGTTAATCATGCTACCCAGTCGCTAGGCTGTATTTTTCTTCTGTCAGTCTCCAGTGTATTTCATTCAGCCTCTTTTATTACTACAAAATATTGATAGAAAAATTTCCCCAACACATATTTTCTTTTTGACACCAAATGAGAAAAACTGTCAGAAGAACTAAATGTATGACACATATAAAAGATAAATGTGTACTTATCAAATTCTTTTAAACCAATCTTTTAGTAACAATAGCAGAAGTAAAATCTTGTTCACTGTTGCAATAATGAAAACATTTTACCATTGAGTTATTTTAAGGCAGACTAAGCAAATTATGCTTGGCGAACACTGGGAATTTATCGATTGATTTATTCAGCAGATATTTATTTAATGCCTGCTATGTGCTAACCACTACTCTAAGTACATCTGATAAAACAGTAAAAAAGACAAACTCCTCTGTCCTCATGCACAGTCCCTTTGAAGGGGATGCAAATTTGAAAGTAAGAAGGCAGCACATCACCATGGTCACGATAACTTATTGAGCCATGTGCTACATGCCCATCACTGTACCAAATGGGTTTTATGGACTATGTACTTCAATCCTCCCATTTCATGCCTTCTTTCTAGGTTCCCATCATAAGCATTTTAATGATGAATAACTAAAGCAGAGTTAGAGTTCAAAGCTACAGTTTGGGGACTAAGAGTCGTGTGCTCTTATTCACTATGCTACATCGCCTCCATTGCTCATTCTCTCATAGGCATGCATTCTCATCTTCTAGTTGTCTATATTTTACACAATGATGAGTAGAGTAGGAGAAGCAGGAATAATTCTAAACCAAAGGAGACTTCCAATCCATCAAGAGAAAGTCACATTTTTTAAACAATTATTCTTAAAATTTCATTTGTCCAGGAAAGTTTATAGGCCATAGACATGAAGTGCACCTGTTATGTGGCATGGGGAAAGAGGACAGGATTATTTGTTGATATCTATCTCTGTTTGAAAATCATATTCAACTTTTATTATTTTACTCCTTATAAAGTACACTGTTAATTTAACAGTAACTTTTAAAGAAAAACTGAAATGATACACTAAATGCGTGTCTATTACATGTTGTGCAGTATGTCCTGATTTCAGCTCTATAGAATTGTGAGAAGATTTGATTCTTAGTCTTACATGCTATACAGTAGTATAAGAATAATATGTTCCTGAAGGCTTTTTAAAAGTTTGTTTTGATATTATATAGACCTACCATGTTTTAAAAGAGGATCATCTAGCAGGTTTTTTTTTCATTTTATTATTACATTTTGTTATTTGTAATTTCCTAGATATTTATACATTTCATCAAAGTTTTGAAATATATCATAAATGCAACCTAAAAGTCTTCATAATTAATTTTATCTTGATATCCATTTGTTTCTAATTTCTTTCTTTCTTTTTTTGTGGCACTGGGGATTGAACCCAGGGACATTCTACCTCTGAGATACAACCCCAGTCCTATTTTATTTTTATTTTGAAACAGGGTCTTGATAGGTTAATGGGAGTCTCACTATTTGCTGAGGCTGTCCTCAAACCTGTAATCCTCCTGTCTTGGCCTCCCAAGTACTAGGATTACAATGTTTCTAATTTCTAATACCTATTTTTATGTTTTCCTCTTTTCACTTGGTTGAACTCACTTGTATTTTATCTAACAGCCAAGTCTTACATTTATTTCTCCATGATAGTGTTCTTCATTAATCTATTGATTTCTGCTTTGTGTTCATTAATTCTTCTAATTGCTTTTGAAAGTATACTTTCCTTCCCTTTATAATTTCTTAAGCTAAGTTATAATTTGTAATTTTCCCTTTTTTTGGTACTGAGGGATTGAACCCAGTTCTACCTCTGAGCTGCACCCCTAGCCCTCTTTTAAATTTTTCTTTTTTTTTTTTGAACCAAGGTTTTACTAAGTTGCTGAGGCTGGCCTCGAACCTGTGATCCTCTGTCTCAGCCTCCGAAGTACTGGGATTACAGGTGTATGCCAAATGCCTGTCATAATTTTTCCTTTTTAAATATTGTGAATTTTCCTCCAAGTATAGCTTGGATGTATCTAATGACTATTTTCCAATATATTCAATATATTCCAATGTATTTAAGAAGTGTAGAGTTCATCCTTTACCTAAGAATTTTTTAGAGTACTGTTTTCCAAATGACTCAGGATTTTCCATTTATACTTTCAGTATCAATTTCTGTTTTAATATAATGTTTTAATATAATAACAGAATGCTGTCTAAGCATTTGGTTGATTAGGTAGAATAAAATACGTTTTCTACTTCCACAGTACAAAGTTTGATGAATTTCAATTAAATTAAGGTTAGTTATCACTCAGATTATCCATGCCCCAATTATTAATGAGCATTTTATCGGCAAGTAACAAAATTGTACAAGATCTTCTAATTTCATAGGTCTGTTAATTCTTTTTGTTATAGTCACACTAGTTTTTTTTTTTAATTTTAACTTTCAATTTAAAAATAAGTCAGGACATAAATGTTTATGGTAGTTGTGTCTTCAATGGTAAAACTGAACTTCTGCTCTCATTTAATAAATGAAAGTACTGCAATATTTTTTTTATTTTTTTTTTGTGGTACCGGGGATTCAACCCAGGGGCATTTTACCTCCGAACTACACCCCTGGCCCTATTTTTTATACTTTATTTTGAAACCGGGTCTCACGAAGTTGCAGAGTAGCCTCACTAAGTAGCTGAGCCTGGCCGCGAACCCAGATCCTCCGGTCTCCACCTCCCAGGTACTGGGATTACATACACATATATGTATTATACACACACAAATATATTATTTAAATAGTCCCTTATTGATGAACCCTAAAGTAATCTCAAATCTCTCTCTGTTACAAATAATATCCCATGAAATATTGCAGTACTTCATGAAATATTGTACCCATGAAATATTGCAGTACTTCATGGGATATTATTTGTAACAGAAAGAGATTTGAGATTACTTTAGGGTTCATCAATAAGGGACTATTTAAATAATATATTTGTGTGTGTATAATACATATATGTGTATGAACATATATATGCATTCAACCAAGTGTTTACACTCATTGAAAATGATGAGGAAGTTCTATACATAAGAATCTCAAAGATCTAAGCTAATGCACACGGTACAGAATAATGTGTACAGTATATTATCATATGTTATCAGATCCTCAGAATGCAGTGTACCACACGGTCGTAAGAACCCAGGTTCTACAGTCTGTGTGAATTGATCCTGGCTCCAACTTCTACTAGCTGGGAACCTTGAGCAATTTACTTGATATCGCTTTGTCCTCAATTATAAAAATGGAAACAAGAATTAATGCCTAGCAAGGATTGGGAGGTACTAAATGAATTAGTACAAGAAGAATGCGTAACATATTGTGCCAGATGCTCAAGAAATGTTAGTTGGTTGATATTTAAAGCAAAAATTGATAAAGAGGAGGGAAAAAGCCGAGGGCCCAGGGGGTGGGGAAGGGGGGCAAACCTGAGGACGCACCTCAAGTGTACAGAGCAGGGGCGGCTTTTGAGCAGGAGGAGGGCGGGACTGGAGGCTGGGGCTGCGTGCCACAGTAGAGAACAGAAAGCTGGAGCTCTGGAGGGAGGAGTCTGCTGGCCGCTGGGGGGCAGGATGGCGAGCTGCCCTGGGGGGCAGGCAGTGTGCAGATGTGCAGGGCCCCTGGGCTGAGCACGGGGACCCCATGGCCAGCTGGGGTCCTCGGGGCTGGAAGCAGGGATGGAGCAGGGGAAAGTTAACATGCAGAGCAAGCAGGCAGTGCTGGAGCAGCAGCGACAAGCTATGCAGGGGGCGGAGTGGTTGAATTACTTGGCAGAGGAAGTGATTTTTACAGAACAAGGGGCAAGAGTGGAGAGGAGAGAAAGCTTGAAAATAAAGCCTCCTGTCATTTGGCCAGTTCTGGATAATGTATTTACCTAAGTCTTGTCTTTGGAACTGGGGAATCCATAGGTAAGCCAGGTGCACCAGGACCTGCATGGCTTATTTAAAGCTACTGGAGTCCGGATGGGCCACCCGCTAAGTGGATGGGAGGGATCAAAAACAGAGAGCTAAGCCCTCAAACTTGTTTTGGCTGAAGGAGGGGTCCCAGAACCATAGGGCGGTGCAGGACCAGGAGGGGGTATCCTATAGCCAAGTTTTGGCTGAAGGAGGGGTCCCAGAGCCAAGGGTGGTGCAGGACCAGGAGGGGGTATCCCATAGCCAAGTTTTGGCTGAAGGAGGGGTCCCAGAGCCCTAGGGTGGTGCAGGACCAGAAGGGGGGTATCCCATAGCCAAGTTTTGGCTGAAGGAGGGGTCCCATAGTCATAGGGTGGTGCAGGACTCGGAGGGGGTATCCCATAGCCAAGTTTTGGCTGAAGGAGGGGTCCCATAGTCGTAGGGTGGTGCAGGACCAGGAGGGGGCATCCTATAGTCAGGTTTGGGCTGAAGGAGGGGTCCCAGAGCCATAGGACGGTGCAGGACCAGGAAGGGGTATCCCATAGCCAAGTTCTGGCTGAAGGAGGGGTCCCAGAACTGTAGGGTGGTGCGGGAACTGTAAATCCCAGGGCTGTGGGGCAGTACAGGACCTGGAGGGGGTATCCCATAGCCAGGGTGGTACAGAAGTCCATCTGGGATAACGCCAGGCCACCGGGCAGTGCAGAAGTACCTGGAAACCTCTTGGGTACCAACAAGAGGCGGAAGAAGGCAAAACTTAACAAGGAATCTGGTGGGTGTTGGGCGATTGGGTCTGGAACCGGCAAAATGGCCTTCTGGTCAAACACTGTGAGAGAAAGAAAGAAAAAGGGGGAGTGCTGGCTGTTTCAATGAAGGGCGGTGGACTAGAAATCTCTTTAGCCAAGAGACCCTGACTGCCAGTCACCCTCCCGGGTTTCAACACCAAATATTAAATAAATGTAGGGATAAAGGAAGGAAAAACACAGCTCTACAGACCAGAACAGGCCCTTTAATGGAGTGAAGTCTGGGAGGGGAACTGACCGGGGAGAGGGCCCAGGAGCATCAGCAAAAGCCCCTTCCTTACAGACTAGGGCCCTTTTACGGGGCATTAGGAGGGAGGACGAGCAAGGCAGTCGTGGGTTCCTGCTATTGGTGATCTTGGCAGGGGGCCAGGACAGGTCTCAAAATTAATTAATTAATTGATTAATTAATTAATTAAAATAAAAAGGTGAGGCTCATTCATGTGCACACACTGCCCTGTTCTTAAGGGAACAGAAGAGAATCAAGTGCAGGGAAATATTGCATCATGACCATAGCAATTTTAGCAGCTATCAGAGCCCATAAACTTACTTACTTGCTTTATTTATTTACCTATTTATTTATTTATTGTGGGCCTGGGGATTGAACTCAGGGGCATTCTACCTCTGAGCTACACCTCCAACCCTATTTTACTTTTTATTTTGAAACAGGGCCTCCCTAAGTTACTGAGGCTGGCCACCAACCTGCAAATCCTCCTGTCTCAGCCTCCCAAATACTGGGTTGACAAGCGTGCGCCACCACACCTGGCTGGGATTCTTTTCTTGAAAAGAGAAAACTCAACAAACAAAAACATGCAGGGTAGTTCTGGCTTTTCCGTATTGCATAAGAAGGCACCACAGCGCGTACGTGGCTTTGATACGGTGGCAATAAATGTGCATAGCATGCTTCAAGGGGAGGTGAAGTCCTGTCTCCTGAACAAGTGGCCTTCGAAGAAATGAATTAAGCTGCAGTGTTAAATATTTCAGAAGGAAAGCTGTAACCTTCATGGGGATTCTTACTCCAGCTGTGTTCACATTCATTATAATGACTCCAGAGAACAGCGCTGACTCATTTTAGATGATGACTACATGACTATTCATTTATACTTAATGAGTTTATTCCACCAGGTATATGAGGAACTCCACACAAATAGTGTCATTGAATAACACATGTCAATAAATTTGAGTGCTAAACCGATTCCACCTAGCAAAGGTAATGATACACTAGGAGGAAAGGAAGAGGTGTCTAATTAATGAAAATGCCCTTTGTATTTTTCTAATGGTTGAAACATTAACTAGAAAATGGCTTTCCCTGCAATAATTTACAGACAAGCACTCTTTAATGGGAAAACAATTTAAATTTATGTGCAATTGAGCTACAATTATTTGATTAACTTTATTAAATTCTTGTTGATTCTACAGTCTGGATGAAGCATGTCATTTTTTACAAGTTTCATATGTTGCAGTTTTAAATTTTTCAGCTACAGGATTCAATTGATCTGGAAAATGTCCTTAGGTTCTTCCTTTTGTGCCTAGTGGATAGGACCTAGGTAGCTGGGATTCATTTCACTTGTTTCTTTCCATAGTGATAATCGTATTTTCATGTTTAAGAAGCACTTGAATAAATTTAGAATTCAAATGATTCTCTGCTGTTTCGTGTGTAATTGAAACTAAGGAAATCATTTGACTGAAGGAAGCTCTGTTCAATTGAATTAAATCCATATCTATATGTTAAGGTTTAATTTGGTGGTACTGACATCGTAAAGTATTCTCATATAGCATGAAAATCTCACTGAGAGAGAGAGGTCCCAAGTCAATAATCTAAACTTATATATTAAGAAACAAAAAAAGGGGGGGTGAGGGAGCAAAACACCCAAAACCAACAAAAGAAAGGAAATGATAAAGACAAAAGCACCAAAAAATAAAAACAGAAAAACAATAGACAAATAAATGAAACCAAAGTTTGGTTCTTTGAAAAGATCAATAAAATTTATAAATCTCTATCTAGAGTGAACAAGAATGAAAGAGACAATATAAACCAGGCATGGTAGTGCACTCCTGTGATCCCAGGAAGCTGAGACAGGAGGATCGCAGGTTTGAGACCAGCCTCAGCAGTTTAGCAAGATCTTCAGGAACTTAGACCCTGCTTCAAAATAAAAAAATTTGTAAAAAGGTCTGGGGTGTAGCTTGGAGGTAAAATGCCCCTAGGTTCAATCCAAAAGAAAGAAGAAAGGAAAAAAGGAAGGAAGGAAGGAAGGAAGGAAGGAAGGAAGGAAGGAAGGAAGGAGAGAGAGAAAGAAAGGAAAGAAGAAAGAAAGAGAGAGAGAAAGAAAGAAAGAAAGAAAGAAAGAAAAGAAAGAAACAGAGAGAAAGAAAGATAGATTGATGGATGAGAGGAAGGGTGTGAAGGAGGGAGAAAGGAAACAATAAACAAATTACCAATATCAGGAACTGAAGAGGATATTTCTTTACAGATATCATAATATTTAATGATAATAAATATCATGAATGACTTT
The DNA here is from genome assembly GCA_004027185.1 of Glis glis. Classification (NCBI taxonomy): domain Eukaryota; kingdom Metazoa; phylum Chordata; class Mammalia; order Rodentia; family Gliridae; genus Glis; species Glis glis. The sequence goes on along the minus strand of PVJS01035251.1, from coordinate 3,761 downwards.
ATGCCCACAAGTTCAACAACTTAGATAAAGTAGACTATTACTTTCAACAACACAAACTATCAAAACTCACTCAAGAAGAAATAGATAACTTGAATAGTCCTAAATCTACTGTATAAATTGAATTTGTAGTTAAAAGCCTTCTGACTACACCAACAGTAACAAAAACTCCAGGCCTGGATGGTTTCACTGAAAATTCTATCAAACACTTAAATTGGAATTAATACAAATTTTACACAATATTGCCCAGAAAATGGAACAGAAAGCAATACTTCCCAGCTTATCTTGTGAGGGCAAGATTATTTTAATACCAGAAACAAAGACATTTTAACAAGTGACATTCAGTACTTGGGAGGCTGAGACAGGGAGGATTGCAGGTTTAAGACAAGCCTCAGTACTCATCAAGACTCTCAGCAACGTAGCAAGACCCTGTTTCAAAATAAAAAAAGAAAAGGGTTGGAGGTGTAGCTCAGTGATAGAATGCCTCTGGGGTTAATCCCCGGTACAATGAATGGATGAATGAATGAATTAATTAATTAATTAATGACTGCTCGCTTCGGCAGCACATATACTAAAATTGGAATGAATGAATGAATAAATAGACATTAACTAACATTTAACATTTTAACAAAGACATTATAAAAATGAAAACTGCAGGCCAATATCCTTCATAAAAATAGATGCAAAAATCTTTTTTTAATAAAAGTTTATCGGTGCATTGTAGTCTCACATCATGGTGTAGTTCAGAGTGATAGTGACATATGCACACAGCACTTGGTGAGTTCAGATATAAAAGTCTTTAACAAAATGTTAGGAAAACTGAATCTGCCACTGTGTCAAAAGGATAATATATTATAACAAAGTGGATTTGTTATAGGAATACAAGTCTGACTCAACGCTTTAAAAACTCAATACAATTCAGAATATTAAGAAAAACCAAATTAATAAATGCAATAAGAAATTGACAAAAAGGCAATTCATTCATGATTAAAAATAATAACACTCAGTAAACTCAGAAGAATAGAAAACTTCCATATCCTAATAAAGACCATGTACATAAAATCTCATTCTAACATTATACTTAATTGTGAAAACCTAAATGCTTTTTCTCTAAGATTGGGACAAAATGTCTGTGTCCCTTCACATAACTTCTATGAAATGCCATACTGGAAGGGTTAGCCAGTCCAGTGAAACAAAAAGAAATTAGAAGAATATATATTGGAAGCCTGGCATGGTAGTACACACCTGTAATTCCAGCATTTGGGAGGCTGAGACAGGAGAATCACAGGTTTGAGGCTAGTACACAATAACTTAGCAAGACCCTGTTTCAAAATAAAAAAAAAATTAAAATGGGCTGGAGTTATAGCACAGAGGTGAAACACCTCTCCCCTGAGTTCGATCCTGTGTGTGTGTGTCTGTGTCTGTGTGTGTATTGGAAAAAATAAAACTCTCCCAATTGCAAATGATATGACCATCTATGCAGAAAATTCCAAAGAATCTATAAAGTCTTCTAGAATTAATTGAGTCCAGCAAAGTTATAGGATACAAGGTCCATATTAAAGATGCAAGTATGTTTCTGTATACTAATGTATAGCAATAAACAACTGGAAAACAAAATTAGAAAACATTGCCCTTTAACATAGCACCAGAAATGAAATTCATAGGTATGAATCTAACAAAATATACGGTGGATCTCTAGTATACTAAAAACTACAAAACATTGATGAAATAAATGGTGATAAATATTATGTTTATCAGTTGGAACACTCAATGTTTTTAAGATGTCGATTCTCCAAAAATTGTCCTATAAATTCAATGCAATCCTATTCACACTCCCAGCAGAATTTTTTGTATTTATTCACAAGTTATTTCTAAAATTTTTATCAAAATACAAAGAACTTAAAATAGACAGAAATAGTTTTTTAAACTTGGAAGACTCACATTACCTAAAGACTTATCATAAAAATACAGTAATCAAAATAGTGTGATACTGATGAAGGGATATACACATAGATCAATGGAAAAGAATACTGTTCAGAACCAGACCCGTACTAACATGGTCAACTGATTTTTGACAAATTGCAAAGGGCAACTCAATGGACAAAAGAATGTCTTCGAATGAGTGATATTAGAATAATGAGGCAACACATACAAAAAGGAAACTTCAACCTACACTTCACACGTCATACAAAAGAAAACTTCCAAATGGTCTTAGGCCTAAATATAAAAAGTAAAACTGCAAAACTGTTTAAACAAAGTTTAGGTGGAAATCTTTATTCCCACAGGTTAGGCAAAGAACTTTTAGATACGACTCTGAAATCATAAACCATATAAAAATGACTACATTGATCATAAAAGTGACAAATGTTGAGTTCTTAGTCCATTCAGACTACTATAAAAATATCCTGCGTGGGGTAGCTTTTAAATAACAGAAATATATTTCTCATATTCTGGAGGCTGTGTCTTCACATGATAAAGGGAGCAAGATAGCTCTTTGGGAAGTCACCAATCCCAGTCATGTGGGTGCTGCCTTCATGATCTCATCACCCCCAAGGGCTCCATCCACCTCCTAACACCACAAGCTTGGTGACTAGGTTTCAAAATATTAAATTGTTCGGTGGGGACACAAATACCCAGAATATTTGGGAGTGGGAGTGAAAAGACAAGCCACAACCTGAAAGAGATTATTTTCAATTCACATATCTGGCAAAGAATTTATTACCAGAATATATACAGAACTCTCCAAACTCAACAAAAAGAAAGTAAACTCAATTTTAAAAATGAAGTTATTCAAAAAGACATTTCACCAAAGATGATGCAAGATGGTAATTAAGCACATGCAAAGATGAGCAACATGATTAGTCATTAGAGGAATGCAAATTAAAACTACAATGAAATAAATAGTACTATGCATCTACTTGTATGGTTAACAGAAACAAAACAGACAATTCCAAATGCTAACGAGAATGCAAAGCTATTGGAACTTCATAGATTGCTGGTGGAAATGTAAAATAGAATACTCACTTTGCAATCCGACCTCTATCTTATAATGCTAAACATTCACTACCATGTGAACCAGAATTTACCTCTTGGATATTTACCCCAGAGAAAAGAAAACTATGCTCTTACTAAAACCTGTGTACACATTTTAAACAGCTTTATTTATAGTCATTTACAACTGAAAACAAGTCAGGAATCTTTCAACTGGTGAATGAATAAACAAATTATCAAGCAATACTAAAGAATGAAATGATGATACCGGTAATGCAGAAAAATCTCAAAAGCCTTATGCAGGAGGAGTTAACCCAATGGCCTCCTCCTGCACGTTTCCATTCCAAAAAAGCAAAACAATTCAGACTGAATAGGAAACCGATCCGTTTTCGCCAGGGGTTAGGAGTTGGGGGAAATGTCCATACGGAGGCAGCACAAATTCTGGGGAAGCAGGATTGTGAAGTGGTTACATGACTGTGCATTTGTCAAAATCCATGGACTAGTACAGCAAGAAGAGTTAGATTGTCTGGATTCCGCTTCATCTTCTCTCACCCTTATATTAAAACTCCTTATCACTACCAGCGGTACTACCTTGCTTCCAATCTTTGGCCAGCAATATTTCCCTAATTTAATGTTTTTTACATCCTCCATTATCATTACTACTCCATTTCTTTTTTTTTTTTTTTTTTTTTGCGGTACCGGGGATTGAACCCAGGGGCGTTCTACCTCCGCGCTACACCCCCGGCCCTATTTTTTATACTTTATTTTGAAAC
>PVJS01035250.1:0-21119 GCA_004027185.1 Glis glis | reverse complement strand
AAAGATGAACCCCTACCATAAGCTAATAAGTATTAATTTAATATTAACATTAAATATTAAACACTAGAAGCTTACCTTTTCTAAAACACGTAATATTCCTGAAATTAAGCTGTCTTGATCATTAGTCTTTGCACAAGATGAGTGAATATATACCCCTTCCTGTTCATATATAATCTGAAACAGCAAAAATATGATTGATAACATTATTTTTATTTCAACATTTATTAAAAATCATAAGAGATGTTTTCTTATAATGTCTGGCCAACTGTCTGATTATCTCATATATAAATGTATCACAGATTGAGTATCTCTTCTCCAAAATGCTTGAGACCAGAGTATTTCAGGTTTCAGAAATTTGCATACACATAATGAGATATCTTGGGAATGGGCCCAAATCGAAACACAAAATTCATTTCTTTCATAAGCACCTTATACACATAGCCTGAAGGTAATTTTATATAGTATATTTAGTGCACCTGCATTTTGACTGTGACCAGCCATATGAGATCAAGGTGTGGAATTTTCCACTTGTAGCATCATGTTGGTGCTGAAAAAGTTTTAGATTTTGGAGCATTTCAGATTTTGTGTGTGTGTTACTGGGGATTGAACCCAGGAGCATTCTACTTCTGAGCTACACCCCCAGCCCGATTTTTGTATTCTTTATTTTGAAACAGGGTCTAAGTTGCGGAGGGCCTCATTAAGTAGATGAGGCTAGCTGCGAACCCGGATCCTCTCTCAGCTTGCCAAGTACTGGGATTACAGACGTGTGCCACCACGCCCGGCCAAATTCTGAATTTTTAGATTAGTTGTTTAACCTTTATTTAAAAAATACCACTCAGACTTAAAATTTCAAACAAACTGGAACAAAGTTTGCTTCCTTATGCTTGAAAGCTTGTTTTTCAAATTAGTGATAATCACAACCTTAATCTTCTCCATAAACAAAGACATCAGACTAATTGCTATTTGTCTCAACATAAATTTCACTTAAATTTTAAATTTTTAATGAACTAAGGAAAATACTGGGTTTGAACTAAAAAATGAACTTGAAAATGTCCAGGAATAAGAAGAGATGAAATACAATGAGAAATCGATGCTTTCAAACTATCCCCATAAGCTTATTTTTACTAAAAGATCATTTTGGTGTGTTTTTGTAACACAGCAGCGCAGAAATTCAAAGAATAATATAAGAATCTTAAATAGTATTGATAAGGACTCCTGGGAATGACTAGTTTAAACAAGCTCAATTTTTCAAATATTTACTAAGTGCTTCTACATGCAAAAGCATGTAAAAAACTGTAAGTACATGAAGATGATTAAGACATGATCACTGAACAAAGTCCTATGGGAATATAAGGAAGACTTAATTCATGAGTAAGCATTAACATTTAAAGATAAACTTTATTGCCTATTTGCATAATGTTAAGATTCCATTCCTGGAACTTATTTCAAACTATAAAAAGATTTTTTTAATTTATGAAAATAAGGAAAAGGAAAATAGTCACTTGTAGACATAAGTACTTCTCATATGTTTAGAGTATTTTTCTATTTATGAAGACTTTTTGTTAATATGATTGCATTAATCTTCAAAATAGCAAGGTAAAATAATGCAAGGCAAGCAATACCAGAGCCCATCACACCCTCATTGATCAATGTAAATGGGTGTGTATCCCATTTTTAGCTAACATTTATGGAACACATATGCACCAGGAACTCTACTTGTTATAATTTAATCTTTAAAACACTGCTAAACCATAGGTCCCTAAACTATATTCACTATATCATAGGACTAAAAAGCCCAGTTAGTGTCAACAAGAAAGCTGAAAGAGGCTAAATAACTTGTTGCCAACAGTCGTGAAATCCTGCTTTTATTGCTTATGCCACATCTGTGATTGACCTCTATTGTTTAAAAAAATTAAATTAAAAAAACTGTTGCCAGTAGTAAGGGACAGGGTTGAAATTGAAACCTAGGGATTCTGATACCAAAAAACTGCTCTTAGCCACTGCACTATAAAGCTTTCACATTACTTTTATTGCTTCTTCTGAATGTTCGTTGTTATGTTAATGAACTGTGATACATACTTTTTTTAGAAATAACAAATGTAAAACAAGTTTTGATTAATACTGACACATTACTGTTGTTATTAATTATAAAGGCCTACAGCGTGTGACAGTTGTTTCAGTGCAGTTGTAACTTTTTATTAAATAACTTCTAATTGGGGCATTGTAATTGTATATCATAGTGAGATTCACAGTGACACATTCATACAAGCACATGACATTATCTGGTCTGTTTCCTTCTTCCCCATAGCTTCCCTTTCCCTCTCATCCTGCCCTCTCCCCACCCCGGCCCCTTCCACTACTTTACTAGTCTCTCTCCTAATTTTCATGAGGTCTCTTTTCTATCCTTTTTCTCTCCAGCTTCGACATATATGAAAAAAATGCGGCTCTAGAGTTTCTGAATCTGGCTGATCTCACCATGATGTTCTCCAGTTCCACCCATTTTACTGAAAATGAAATGATTTTGTTCTTCTTTATGGCTGAGTAAAACTCCATTGCGTGTATATATATTTTGTTTATCCATCCATCTGTTGAGGGCCACTTAGACTGGTTCCCTAATGTAGCCACAGTGAATTCTGCTGCTATAAGCAGGAGGCAAAGACAGGATAGGAACAGTTGGGGAAGGGTGAAAGATAATTCTGCATCATTTGTATAAAGATGAAAAATTTTAAAGCATACACACACACATTCACACATGTGTACAAAGATACACATAAGAATACTCACAGGAACATTATTTACAATATCAGAGGGAAAGGAGAGAATTGAGAAGGAGAGAAGGGAGGATATGAATCTAAATGTCTACAAATAGGAAAATGATCAAATATATCCATCTATTCTATGAGGAATACTATTCAGGAGTTAAGAAAAGGTAATGTGGATTAAATGGATGGGCAAACATATAGACATATGTGGAATGATATATAGTATGATGACATTTACTCTAAAAGTTTATCTTTATATTTGTGTGAAATATATAGAACAAAATCTGAAAGGACACATTGTAAGCTGTTAAGAGAAGCTACTTCTGGAGAGAATGGGATAGGAAAAGGTTGAAAGAGGAAATTAACTTTTTTTTTTTTTTTGCAGTACCGGGGATTGAACCTAGGGGCATTCTACCTCCGCGCTACACCCCCAGCCCTATTTTTTATTCTTTATTTTGAAACAGGGTCTCACTAAGTTGCAGAGGGCTTCACTAAGTAGCTGAGGCTGGCCGCGAACCCGGATCCTTCGTCTCAGCCTCCCAAGTACTGGAATTACAAGTGTGCACCACCACACCCGGCTGGAAATTAACTTTTTATGTTAATGTCTCTAACTTATTTGAATATTGTGAAGTGAAAATATAGTCATATACTAAAAAGTAATTTTAAAGTGTAATGTGGCTGGGCGTGGTGGCACATGCTTGTAATCCCAGTACTTGGGAGGCGGAGACAGGAGGATCTGGATTCACAGCCAGCCTCAGCTACTTAGGGAGGCCCTCCGCAACTTAGTGAGACCCTGTTTCAAAATAAAGAATAAAAAATAGGGCTGGGGGTGTAGCTCGGAGGTAGAATGTCCCTGGGTTCAATCCCCAGTACCACAAATAATAAAATAACAATAATAATAATAATAATAATAATAATAATGAAGTGTACTGTGAGCCAGGTGTGGTGGCACACTCCAGTAATCCCAGTGCTTGGGAGGCTGAGACAGGAGGATCCCAGGTTCGAAGCCAGTCTCATAAACTTAGCAAGACCATTTCCAAATAAAAAATAAAATCAGTCTGGGGGTGTGAGGGAGAACGTCCCTGGGTTCAATCCCCAGCATATACATGTCTCTTTCACACACACACACACACACACACACACACACACACACACACAAACGTGATATGAAAAAAAGGGAATTCCAGAAGTATAAACTAAAAACTTTGTGGACTTCAGTTTTTCAATTTATAAAACAGGACATTGAACCAGGTAATTATATATGTGGACCTCAAAATAAAAATGTAAAAAGGTAATATAGAAAAAATCTCTTAAAATCTCAAGCTTTTGTGACAAATGGATCAAATGGCTCAAAAAAAAATACTTCAGCATATTTTCACCTAGAAGTCAGCCATTAGAGTAATACAAAATTTCATAGTTCTTGTAGAAGGGGACACGAATTTGCCATGAAAAGCTTGGTATCATTAATAATGCAACCTAAGGTTCTGTTATTTATTTAGTGCTTAGGATTGGATCCAGGGATTTGCACATGCTAACCACACGCTCTACCACTGACCTACACCCCCAGCCATGGTCCAAGATATTAACACTAAAGATATTCTGGAACCGGGCGTGGTGGCACACACTTATAATCCCAGTACTTGGGAGGCTGAGACAGGAAGATCACAGGTTTGCAGCCAAGCCTCAGCAACTTAGCAAGGAAGGCCCTCTGCAACTTAGTGAGACCCTATTTCAAAATAAAATAGGGCTGGGGAGTAGCTCGGAGGTAGAATGCCCCTGGGTTCAACCTCCAATACCTCAATCAATCAACCAATCAACATTTTTTAAAAAAAGATATTCTGGAACATTAAAGAAATAAAATAAAAACAATTTTTTTCATTTAAGAAAAAGCTGAGTTTCCTACGTGATTTAGCTGGGAAAATATCTAAAAAGTATTAAAGTAGCAGGAACCTTACAAAATGTCAAAGCTGCACGTATCCTGTGCTTAGTCATCCTTGAATGTTCAGTACTTTTTGAGGAACATAAGGCATATCCAAAAATTCATATTTGTAAGCCAGGCATGGTGGTGAACGCCTGTAATCCTAATACTTGGGAGGCTAAAACAGGAGGATCACAGGTTTGAGGCCAGCCTAAGTAACTGAGACCCTCAGCAACTTAGCAAGACCCTATTTCAAAATAAAAAGTAAAAAGGGCTAGGGGTGTAGTTCATACGTAGAATGCTCTTGGGTTCAATCCCCAGTACTGAGAAAAAAAAAATACACAATCCTAAATCAAATTTGTACTACGTAGTTATATTTAGCATTCTAATTTCAAGGGCACGATGTTAAGATGAATGAATAATTCTGCCAGAAATGGTAGACGATAAAAATTGGTAAGTTTATTAATTTGTAGTCACTACTAAGCATTATGAAGTCATATACACTCAGACTCCATATCTGTGGGTTCCAAACCCTCAGATTCAAAAAAGTTGAGAAAAAAAAATGAGTCTATATTGAAAATGTACACGCTTATTTCTTGTTGTTATTCCCTAAACAATACAGCAGTATTTATATAGCATTTAAATTGTGTTAGGTACTATAAGTAATCCAAAAATGATTTAAAGTACACTAGAGGATGTGAGAAGGTTGTATGCAAACACCACACCTTATTTCCTAAGAGGCTTGAGCATTCTCTGATTTTGGTAGCTCTGATTCTTGCAGGAAGTCCTAGAACTAATTCACCTCAGATACTGAGAGACAACTGTGTAAGACTTAGCACAGAAAAAAATATCAGTCGCTTCAGTACACAATGTATTTCCAATACAAAATAACTTAGTGATAACAGTTTTAACCCAACAGTACTTTGTTTTCAAAGTATTCTGATCTCAAGTCCTCACAGCAACCCAAAATCAGTCAGAACATATCATATTTTTATATCCATCTTCATTTTATAAAATAAACTGAGGCAACAGCTGTTCAGTGACTTTACTCAAGACGACATACTTATCAAATGAAAGAGTGAATTTCAGATTTTGATACCTTCATCCATTAAATCTCAACTGTTACTGCCTCAAGAAACTACTGGAACCTCTCAGTGGCTTCCCTAGAGGAAGAGAGTCCTGGGATTGCGTAGATACAGAAAATAATGCTGCTTCAGGACTAGAAGCCAATTTTTAAAGTCTTTAAATTTATAAACCAACAGTTATTTAACAGTTTGGTATTCATTATTCAACTTCTAAATATTCCACATGAGAAGTTTAATCCCAACCCGGGCATGGTGGCACACGCTTATAATTCCAGTACTTGGGAGACTGAGACCAGAGGATCTCAGGTTCACAGCCAGCCTCCGCTATTTAGTGAGGCCCTCGGCAACTTAGTGAGACCGTTTCAAAATAAAGAATAAAAAGTAGGGCTGGGGGTGTAGCTGAGAGGTAGAATGCCCCTGGGTTCCATCCCCAGTACTGAAAAAAAAGACGACGACGATGACGTTTAATCCGGCCAGGCATGGTAGTGCACACCTGTAATACCAGTGCTTGGGAAGCTGAGACAGGAAGATAACTTAGCAAGACCCTGTTTCAAAATAAAAAAAAAAAGTGCTGGGGTGTAGTTCAGATGTAGAATGCCCCTAGGTTCCATCCCAGTACCCAGAAGTTGAAGGAGAAGTTGTTTAATCACTTTTTATATCTAGTGAATTTAAGTCATTCATTTAAATATTATAGTCCTTCAATCTGTGTTTTAAGCATGCCTGTTCATCCCAATCTCTGAGAACATATGAGAGTGTGTGTGTGTGTGTGTGTTTACTGGGGATTGAACCAGGGGTATTCTGCCTCTAAGCTACACCCCCAGCCCTATTTTATTATTTTTTAAACAGGATCTCACTACATTGTGTAGGGCCTTGCTAAGTTGCTGAGGCTGACTGCGAATGTGTGATCATCCTGTCCCAGTCTCCCAAGTACTGGGATTATAGGCGTGCACCATCACACCCAGCTTCAACATTTATACACACATACATACACACACACACACACAAATTTATACACAAATCACAACTCTACAAGTAACAACTGCTTAAAATGGCTCAAAATATAAAAACAGAGGTTCAATTAAAACTTTCATGTGAGGGCTGGGGGTGTGGCTCTGTGGTAGAGTGCTTGCCTAGTATATGTGAGGCCCTGGGTTCAATCTCCAGCACCATCAAAGAAAAAATCTGTGATGTTACTCAACAGCATGAAGATGAAGAACATCAGATTCTATAATGAACTGACTCCTGAAGAGTACCATTCTGCCACAGGACATTCTACTTATGTTTATCAACAGTCATAATTAATATATAAAAGCTATCTCCAAGCTTATTTGATATGAAAAAATTATTTTGCTACAGGGAACAATTATGTCAGAAATTCTATTTCAGACACATCTTAGTAAAACAGGCTTTCAATTTCTTTACTCCGGCTTCCTTCATGATCACAATACAAAATAAAAAGTTCAAATGCTATTACCTGCTGTTTTACTTTTATTATGTATTACTTTACAAAAACATTTCTACATTATCACATGGGACCCTCACAACTAAGGGATGTATTATCACTGCCATCTTAGAATGGAGAAGGCTGCAAGAAGTCAAGTGACTCCATCAAGGTTCTTCCACTGTTCTGGGGTTGAAATAGAAATATGTTCTGACAAATTTATCTGTCCAGTGAACATATAAAGAAAAAGCTATCAACTTAAAGCTCAGTATTATATGAGCAGTGACAAAATGGTTCCAATAGCCTATGTGATATTTGTATTCCAATCTGAAATATTTACCAGCGCTATGAGTGGGTCTATACTACAACAAGCAAAGAAGAGCACCAGCAATCCCTCTCCTGCTCTCTACTACCAAAGCCCTGCAGGAAGATGAAGAGTTCACAGGCATCACTAGAAAAGACATGTCAAAAAGAAAGACAAGAATTAAATATATTGTAAGGAGGTGAAGGGCAATGAAAACTAATGTCAGGAACCTGGCAAACAGAAGGTTAAAAGAAGAAAAGACTGAAAAAGTCTACACTACTAGAGAACACAACATGTTTGAGACTGCACAAAGAACCTAGACTCTGAAGAATCATCACCATGCATCTTTAAACAGCAAAAGACTGTACCGACAGTAAAGACTTCCCATGACTGCCACCTTAGCGGTACAGAAGCACCAATATGTAGAAACAAAACAGCCCAATCATTTTCCTAGCCCATATGTCTGAATTATTAAATGCCTGTATAAGACTCTCCAAGCCTAACGACTTACTAATTGGTAATTTTTACAAGGGAACAAATTTATATATATATAATATAGATATAAATGATGTTATCATTCCATCATTAAATTAATTTGGCAGAGGAAGTTGAGTATGAAAAGTAGACAATAAGATACTCAGTTGTCAAAATAAGGATGTGGGTGTGTGTGGGTGTAGGGGGGTATGTGTGTATGTCGATGATTCCTGAATGGTCCAATTTTTCAAAATTAAGAAATAATGTATTTGATAAAAGAAATTTAAATTAAAATCTAAAGAGAATGAACACAGTATCCAAAGAAAAGATGGCAGATATCATAAGATAAAGGGTACAACCAATTAAGAAAAATAAAACTAGAAAAAGTACCCAATAAGACTAAGTAGAAGACATGGAAGGAGGATATTTTTAAAAAGTGGTACAATAGCTACATTTTTTAAATGCTCGAAAAAATAAATATAAGAAAGTGCTTATGATAAAAGTTAGCAGTGATTGGGAATGAGGGCTACAGGGAAGGTCTACTGGAGTACCTAGCAAAGGTCTACATCCTGACCTGAGTGGTGGTTACAAGGCTGTTTGCTTTATGATTCCTTAAGCTATATAATAAGTGTGATTTTCTGTATCTGCGTTTTGTTTTACAACAAAAATGCTAAATTGGTGATGACCACAAAAGGTAAAGTTTTAAATAGGATTAAACTAAATCTCAGGGTGCCATACTGTCAATGGAAATTATGACATCAGTTCAACAATGGAAAAATATACTTTGAGAAAAAGGGAGGAGAGACAGATCAAACAGAAGATTTGAGAGACTAGTGCCACTAATTGCCAAGTGAACCTAAAAGAGGAGAAAGGAATCCTATTGTTGTAAGTGTATATACAATATAAGTTACAAACTAGTATAAAGCCACTCTACGGTTGTGCTGATGACCTTAAGCTAACTAAACATCTACTGGCATATCCACTAAATAAACAGCATCTGATAAAATCCCTGAATGTCTTGCTGACAATGTCACCTCTCAGAAGGTAACGGAGAGAAGAAAATTAACGCAAACCAACGAAAAGGAAATGGTCTTTTTCTCCCAGGATTTTTGTTAGTAACCATCTTGAAAGTTTATAATGCAGTAACAAATTTGGAACACAGTCAAATATTCCACCTAGGGTTTGAAGGGCAGGGAGATACACAGAATAGATAGGTATTAATCTCACCAAAAACAGCAAGGAGGGAAAAAAAACTATACAACAACCTCCACTTCGGCCAAGATGGAGTAGTGACAGAGGCTGGATTTAACCTTGGGGGGGACGCGGGGGGATAGGACAACAGGTCAAATCTATTCAACAATGGTTTATATGGTTTTCAACATTGTACCCATGACATACTGAAGGTCAGTGACTTCTATGGAAAAAAAAAACAATGAAATGAGAAACACAACTGACTTTTGAGGGTCTCAGCTATGGCAAAGGGAGAAGAAACACAGAAGGTGTCAGTGAAAGACAGGGGGGCGACTGGTTATGCCAAGACTGCCAGAGTTCACAGGGTAGAGTACGAGAGAACAGAGAGGTACACAGAGAACTCAAGAGATCTGTAGTCTTCCCTGAACATTTGGCAATGGACAGATCAGCATGTCATCAACTACCCAAGACCAGAGGGAAAAGTCACCTAACACTATTACAAGAAACAACCTATAGTGTGACAGCTGTTCACACTAGTCAGAGGGAAACCTCAAGTCACAAAACACTGGGCAGAATTCTAAGAACACTCTTGCCTCAGCAGTGGAATATAATTAGTTCTATACTAAATTATGCTTAATACCATCTTACAAGTTTAAAAGTAAGAACCCAAAATATCAAATCATTTTCAAATAACTTAAGTGTCTTCTAAGACAAATCTTAAGAATATTTTCTAGCAACTCAAAAATACTTAACACCCAACAAAATAGAAATCACATTATCTGACATATGGCTTTAAAAAAAAATCACTAAAGCACACTGAGAGCCAGCTAAATATGCTCTACAATAAGGAGAAAAATTGATCAATTAAAAATGGCTAAAAACCAGTGGCACATGCCTATAATTCCAATGCTTAGGGGGTTGAGACAGGAGGATCATGGGTTTGAGGACAGCCTCAGCAACTTAGCAAGACCCTCAGCAACTTGGCAAAACCCTGTTTCAAAATAAAAAATAAAAAAGAGCTGGGGGTGTAGCTTGGAGGTAGAATGCCACTGGGTTCAATCCCTAATACCAAAACAAAATGACCACAAAGTAACACAAATAGTGAAATTAGTAGAGAAGGATATTTAAGCATTATTATAACTATCCCATATGTTCAAGATACTGGAAAGTCATAATCCACTGAGAAAACATCAAAAATATTTTTAAAAAAAGACCCAAATGTCCGGGTGCGGTGGTGCACACTTGTAATCCCAGTTCTTGGGAGGCTGAGATAGGAGGATCACAGGTTCGCAGCCAGCCTCAGCTACTTAGTGAGGCCCTCCACAACTTAGTGAGACCCCATTTCAAAAATAAAAAATACAACTAGGGGTATAGCTTGGAAGTAGAAAGCCCCTGGGTTCAATCCCCAGTGCTGCAAAAAAAAAGACTCAAATGAATTTTTATCAAAAGAACTTGTTTCCAGAACACAAAAAGAACTCTCAAAACTCAGTACAAGTAATGAAAACAGTTTAAAATGAAATGGGCAAAAGGTCTGAACAGTCGCTTCACCTAGGAAGATACAGGATGACAAGTTGAGCACATGAAAAAATACTCAGCACCACTGGGCATTATGGAAATGCAAACTGAAACCACAATGAGGGACTTCTACACATGTGATAGTCGATCTAGGTTGTCAACTTGACCTGATCATGACACACCCAAGATTATGTGATTTTGGGTGTGTAACAGCAGATTAAACAGAAAGCCCTGCCCTGAATGTAGGCAGCAGATTCTGATAGGTGCGGACTTAGATAAAAGAGGGAGAAGCCGCATAGAGTGTGTGCGACTCTTTCCGAGGAAAACGCATCTGCTCTCGCCTGAGATCGTCGGACACCGGCTTCGCCTTTCTCTGAAGAGCTTCTTGATCTTCTCGGCCTCCAGCTCTTGGAACTGAAACTTCACCATCGTTTCTCCGAAGAGCTTCCTGATCTTCACGTCTTGGACTGGGACTGAATTAGTAGTTGCTCCAATCCTAAGGCTCCAGCTCTTAGACCATTCGACCAGCTACTGGTTCCTCTGACTCTCCACGTACAGTCAGAACCTGGGACTACACTGCTTCAAACTGTAAGCCCATCTGATAAATCCCTTTTTCAAATATACTCATTCTGTGTATTCTGTTAATCTAGAGAACCCTGTCCAATACAACACAGCTATCAAAATGGATATAATTTTTTAAAAAGACCAACATTCTAAAATGTTGGTGAAGATGTGGAGCAACTATAACTTTTTTTTCTTTTTTTCTGTACTACAGGTTCATACATTGCCAGTGGTAACGTAAAATGGTATTTCTACTTTGAAGAATAGTTTGGCAGTACTTAAAAAATGCTAAATATACAACTAACATATATGATCCAGTCATCCCATTCCTAGGTATTTGCTCCAAAAAATGAAAGCATATGTTCATAGGAAAACTTGTAGTCAATGTGGAAACAGCTCAAGTGTCTGTATATGGGTGACTGGATAAACAAAATGTGGTATACAATGCAGTATTACATGGCAATAAAAACAATGATACTATGAACTATACTACTGAATACTGTATGAATGAATACTGATGTATGATACTTTACTAACAGACTGATGACACACATAACAACATGAATGAATCTCAAAGTAATTATCCTGGATGAAGAAAGCCAGACCCAAAGTAGAGTGCATACCATATAATTCCAGTCATATAAAATTCTAGAAAATGCAAACTAGCCGGGCGTGGTGGTGCATGCTTGTAATCACAGTACTTTGGGAGGCGGAGACCGGAGGATCCAGGTTTGCAGCCAGCCTCAGCTCTCTCTCTCTCTCTCTCTCTCTCTCTCTCTCTCTCTACCTAGTGAGGCCCTCTGCAACTTCGTGAGACCCGGTTTCAAAATAAAGTATAAAAAATAGGGCCGCGTAGCGCGGAGGTAGAACGCCCCTGTGTTCAATCCCCAGTACCACAAAAAAAAAAAGAAAATGCAAACTAATCCAAAATGGCAAAAAGCAGTTCAGTGGTTGCCTGTAGACAGGTGAAGAGAGTGACAGATTACAATCTGTCAAGGGAAAGCTTTTGGAAGTGGTAGAAATGCCATTATCTTTATTGTGCTCATAGGTTTACGGTATACACATACATCAGAAGTTACCAAGTGTATACACTAAATACATACAGACTATTATTTGTCAACTGTACCTCAATAGAGCTATATAAAAAATAATTTACTTGTAAAAAATAATTTACTTGTAAAGCCTATTGCTTTAAGTTGTAAAAACCTATATAAAATGAATACATATGTGGGGATATTTTCAGTAAAAAAAGAAAAACAAACTGGTCCTCTTCAAAAAAAAAAATAAAAATCACACCCCCACTTAATTGGGAAGTAGGTGTGCAAAGAGAGAAAAAATGAAAAGCACAGATTTGCCACTTGGTGATGCTAACCTGACTATACAAAATCCATTCAACAAATTTCTTAAGCAATTATGTGCTACATACCAGAGTGACTAGAAAGATAAATAAGATAAAGTTCCTTGCCTGTATTATTAAAAAAAAAGTATAATCTTTACACAGATAGAATAGTCTAAGTGCCCCCCCAACAAGGGTGCAGGGGGGAGAAACAATGTATAAAGGTGGAGAAAGAAGTTGTCCATTTGGGATAAAACTGTCTCATGCCCTCCAGGCTCGCATTTATTCTTAAATATTTGCTAAGATGCCTAAGCAGTAAAGTACATTTAAAACTTTCATTGATGGCCTGCTGACTACAACAAAAACTGCAGATTTTCTTCCCTTTAGCAAAGGAAATATGTCAGATATAACTTACTAAAAGAGCTCAAGGGACCACGGCAAATATTGTAGAATGTTTGATGATCTCTAATTGAGCAAAAGTTAAAATTAAAAAGCAAAAATACAACAAAAAAACAGATAAACTTTCCAGACAGAAAGAGTTGTACTTTTGCACTATCCAGTTCAAGACTATGCTTCTTCTGACACAGAAAGCTGAAAAAAGAAGTTGCACAATATAGTAGTAAGTAGTTTTTCAGGGTCTTTTTTTTGTATATATGTGTGTGTGGTATTGGGGATGGAACCCAAGGGCATTCTACCTCTGAGCTACACCCCCAGCCCTATTAATTATTTTGAAACAGGGTCTCACGAAGTTGCTGAGAGTCTCACTCAGTTGCTGAGGCTAGCCGCAAACCTGTGATCCTCCTGTCTCTACCTTCCAAGTACTGGGATTACAAACGTGCATCACCACACCTGGCTTGTATGTAGCTTTTTATACTATTTTCTTAAGTGGGACTGAGATTTTATTTATATTTTGATCATTATAATCTTTATTTTCAAAAACTAAAGATAAATGAGAACTTCAACCCAAATATTTTAAACTTACCAGTAGGATTACAGTAAAATTCTTGCCCTAAATCTCTCCAAACATGGAAACCCAAAACCTACTAACACATTCTTGAACTTTAGCAACTGTGTGAATTTTGCAAATGAATCTAACAACCAAAAAAATAAAGTAAAAAAGTTTCAAAAATTCAGCTTCTTCAAAACAATTTGGCACATAGATAATTTAAGCTTTTGGTTAGAGAAAAATGTCCCCAGGAAACACCATGTAAGCCCAGATAGTCTAATGAGCTCCACACCCAAATAACTAAACAGCTACTTGTTATCTCCACTTCAACACCCACAGGCATCTTAAACCCAGTATGTTCTATCTGAACCTAACCTTTTGATATTGCCAACTCTTACCAAAAACATCCATCCATTCAGTTATCCTAATTGCCTCTTTCACTATTCTGGCCCTATATCCTAAGTCCCTTAACCTTCCCCTCTCAGCAAGGCCTCATCAATTCTAACGTAGGTTGCTAAATTAACATTCAGGACTCTCTTCTCCCTATTGAGTAACCTTCTTAATAATCGGTGTAAGTAATGTTTAACCAATGCCAAAACCAATATTTATAAGATGTACATATGATCATACTACATCTGAGGAAAAAAAATCAGTAAGTAGCCAGGCATGGTGGTGCAATCTTGTAATCCCAGTACTTGGGAGGCTGAGACAGGAGATTACAGGTTCAAAGCCAGCCTCAGCAAAATAAAAATAAAATAGGGCTGGGAGTGTAGCTTAGAGATAGAATGGCTCTAGGTTCAACCTCCAATTAAAAAAAAAAAAGATTCAGTCATCACCTCCTTCACAGTACTAACAGTCTAACTGTTAGGATAAGAAAACAGACAATCACAACATATAAGTACCAACAGGCTGCAGCAGGCCCTCAAAAATGTCTTACCTAGACTCAGAAGGGATTCTCAGGAAAATTTAGCTAGTGGGACATAAAAGCTGAGACCCAAAGAATGGCAAGTTTAACTAAAGAGGGTATGGGGAAGCAGAGAGTGTAGGTTTGCAGCAGAGGGTATATGTTCTAAACAGCAGGAACTCAGTGCATAGCTGAACCCATAAATAGTTTAGTGACAAAAATAGAGACCAGTTCAGATCACAAAGGGTCTTATTAGCCATGCTAAAGAATTCAGGCATTTGGAATCCTGAAGACAAAGAAAAGCCACTAGCGTTCTAGCAGGGAAATGTCATGGTCAAATGTGCCTTTTCTAAGCCAACAAACTGGCTGCAGAGTCAAGAATGAACAGCTGCAATAATCCTGGGGAGAGATTCCTGATGGCTTGAAGTAAGACAGTGGCACTGGAAATGAATAAGGGAAGGCAGATGGCCTAGAAAGATATTTAGAAGGTTGAAATTAACAGGACTTTGTGACTGATTAGCTGAGGGAGGTGAAGGGAAGAGAAGTCAAGGACAGAACTGAGTAGATAAGAGGTTACTTGCTGAGATAGGAAATACAGAAGGAAAAAAGTAAACAATGAGTCCTATTTGGGACATGTTATTAGTAATGACTGAAATGAAAACAAAATGTAGCATATAGATGCTTACGAAGGTAACACATGGAAATTCTGTGAAGAGTGAACCTTTGAGATGTAGAGTGGTACAATTCTCAATGAAGGGCACGCGTATTGCTTCTTAAGGACATCAGTGTGCCAATGTCAGACAAGAGACAGAAATAATTAGCAGTATTAGGAGATACAAAAATGGTTAAATGATACCCTCTCTTATACTGACAACTACATATACATTATAAAACAATAAAAAAGTACAAAGATTTCATAAGGATTTTCTTCCAAAGAGTACAAATAAAAAGGCTAGATAACAATCTTTCACCTAGTCTCAGCACCTTTGTCTCATCAAAACTAAGACTTAGTAATTTCATTTTTCAAAAAAAGCCACACTTTTTAATTCACAAACCAAAATGACTTAGAATTGCAACTACTATACTGTGTCAAGAAGAAAGTCTGTATTCAACCACCCTTGTATCCAAAGAACCCAGAATAAAACAGGTACTCAAATGTTCACTGAAGAATGTCGGAAAAATAAAAAAGACATATTTCTATAATATCCTAGGTAACTACCATGTTACAAGATCTAGTCTAGGAAAATAAATTCTCCAAGAAAATCTAATAGATATTAAGAATATTGTTAGCCAGACGTGGTGGTGCATGCCTGTACTCCCAGTACTTGGGAGGCTGAGACAGGAGGATAACAGGTTCAAGACCAGCTTCAGCAACCTGGTGAGACCCTGTTTCAAAACAAAAATTTAAAAAGGGCTGGGGGTGTAGCTCAGAGGTAGAATACTGGGTTCCATCCCCAGTACCATGTGTATGTGTGTGTGTGTGTGTGTGTGTGTGTGTGTGTGTGTATGTGTGTGTGTGTGTGTGTGTGTGTATTCTTTATCTTTCTAAGCATAATGATGTCTCAGGACTATAAGCATATCTAAAAGGAACTGAACAGGGCCAATTTTTGTGTGTGTGTGTGGTACTGGGGATTGAACCTGGGGGCATTCGACCTCCAAGTTACACCCCCCGCCCTATTTTATTTTTATTTTGAAACAGGTCTTACTAAGTTGATGAGAGTTTCACTACTTGCTGAGGCTGTCCTCGAACCTATGATCCTCCTGTCTCAGCCTCCCAAGTACTAGGATTACAGGCATGTGCCTCTATACCCGACGCTCACGTTTTAAGCTACAAAATAAATTCTTACTAAAAATGTCATCAAAATAAATTTTAAGAAAAAATAACAGCTCATTTCCCAGTTGTCAAGTTATTTCCAATACAACAAAATTCTAATACAATTATAGAAAAACCTAAAGCAAATGAAAGTACACTAAAACTGGATCTTATGACTCTGAAACAAGAGTGCCATTAGTGGGCCATCTCCCTCATTCTAACCTTCCCTCATTTTCGCTATCTTCCTGCATTTTCCTCATCACTGAATACCTACTGTGTGCCAGGATCTAAACTGGTGCAGATGAAACATGTGAGCATCTGACCTAATGGAAACTAATCAATCTACAAGTTACCAGAATACAAACATTCACTAAAAATAGCATCCACTTGAAGGATTTGAAACTCATATTGTATTTCTTAATTAGAAAAGGTAAGGGGGAGCCAGGCATGGTGGCACACCTGTAATCCCAGTACTTGGAAGGCTGAGTCAGGAGGATCGCAGGTTTAAGGCCAGCCCCAGAAACTTAACAAAAACCTCACCAACTTAGAGAAACCCTGTTTCAGAATAAATACATATACATATATATATATATATATATATATATATATAATATGAAGGACTGGGTAGACTGTCCCTGGGTTCAATTCCTAATACCAAAAATAAATAAATAAGATAAAGATAAGAATATGATGGTATTTTCCTCCCAAAGAACTGAAGTACATTAACTCCAAAGGCAAGAGCTATGTGATGTATGTGATATATCTCCAATGCCTTATAATATAGTTTGGAACAAATCAAGTACTACTAAATATTTACAGAACAAATGAATGAAAGCAACTATCAGGAGCACTGGAATAATGCAAAAAACTACTTCAGTCTATCTCCTTTTTCCCCTTTCTCTGTGACAGGTAAATTCAACTCATTGCATTAACTCAATTTTGTTCACCTGTTAGAACAGAAACAGGATGGTCTTTACAGGCAGTCCTTATTTCCCCCCTCAAGATTCACAAGAGAATGTTACTCCTCCCAGTTAAGTTGACTTTTAAAACATATGGTTCTGCACATACATAGCAACATAGATTAACTGAACTCCAAGAACTAATCAGGGTTATTAATCAAACTCAAGCCCACTTTCAACAGCTCAGCTAACAAAAACAAAATGTATGCCTGACACACGCCACACCTGCTGACAAACATCTAAAATTTAGCCACATCATCAGAGAAATGAATGCATCACAACTGGTATCTCATATTTACTGAACTACCCCTTGAAATTTATCATTTTTCTTTTACCAAAAGGATACAGTATGCTATATAATCACACTTATTATATTATGTAGTAGAAAGAAGTAACAGAAGATTATACTGTGATCTAACCTCTGGAAACTAGTTTTTTGGGGATTTTTACTGTTTTTTGCCATGGGCCCTCAAATTCTTATAATTAGGTTTCTCTTTGGCTCCTAGAAAACTTAGAGCCAAATCGTAGCTCACTATGCAGTTTATTTAATAATGGAACTTCCAGTTCCTAATTTTACTTTCCCTTTGCCTCCTTTCCCCCCTAATTTGTTTTATATAGCTATATTGCTTTTATATTTGTGAGCAGCCTTAATTTTACAGAAAACTGCCAGCATAAATAAGCATTCAGCTATTTCCAAACCACTACTAACCTTACAATCTTTAGACCAAAGATCTTCCTTAACAGTAGTAATAGTAGCTGATATTTATGAAGCACTTTCTTGATGCCAAGCACTATTATAAATGCTTTGTGACTATTGGCTACTATTGTGACTACTGCTCCATGATGGAATATATCAATCCCACTTTACAAATGAGGAAACAGGGAAGTTAAGTAATTTTCCAAAGACACATAACTATAATGCAGTGGGGTAGGATTTGAACTTAAGCAATCGGGCCCATCTCCTTAACCTTTGCCCTGTTGTGATGATTTTTTTCATTCATCATCAAAACTATTATATGACTTCTAAAACAAGATATTTTTCAATTCCTAAAATAACAATGATTTAGAAACAGATAACAATGAAAACAAAGCTCATGCCCATACCAAAAACCATATTCTAAATCTTTTAAGATTCTGTCATATCCAACCAATCACTTGCAAGGAAACTGAGATAATGAGTAACACCTACACAGCATCTACTATATACCAGGCAGTGTTCTATATATTTAATCATTAATTCTTACAATGATCCCATAAAGTAGTCACTGTTATCATATATAGAGATGAGGAAACTGAACCACACAGAAGAAATCTGACTTAACTCACTAGTAAGTGAAGTTAGTTTCTGAAACCAATTTGGCTCCAAAGTCCAAACTCTGAGAAAGATTAACTTCCTCCCTCACTTCCTGATACTCAAAGCAAGTAGAGTTCGAAGAAAAGGTACTCTACATTCTAAATATCAACACTGAGAGATTCTAATTAAAGGAAAGAAATAAAATAAACAAAAACACACATAATACACATTTTCTCCCATATCTCCTTTCCCAAAGAAACAAGACTGGGAATTAAGGGAGCAGTAAGGAAGTAAGGTCTTTTTATGCCATTATTAATCAGTTTTGAATGGTGACAGTAACAAAGTAAAAGAGTTTTGTTTGTTTGAAGCAAGAGACAATCAGATTTTTACACCAAAAAAATAACTCGAGTCAGTGACACAGAGAAAGGACTGTAGGCAGAGGCTGTAGACAAGTAGAAAACTCAGCCAAGAACTCAAGAGCAGAGGAAGACAAAAGGCCTGAGCTATGCACTAAGAGTAAAGAAACTACAGCAAATTTAGGAAAACTGGCTAAGGTAAAATTTGTAGGACTTGGTTATAGATTAAATTTTATTATAGAAATGAATGCCTCCAAGTTTGTTTTACATGGAACCAGATGAAAGATGATACCAGTAAACCAGAACTGAACTTACTAAGGGAAGACTAAGTAGGTTTTGTTGGTTATAATACTATGAGCAGGGTGTGGTGGCACATGCTTGTAATCCCAGTACTTGGGAGACTGAGACAGGAGGATCACAGGTTGGTGGCCAACCTCAGCTACTTGGTGAGGCCCTCTGCAACTTAGTGAGACCCTGTTTCAAAATAAAGAAGAAAAAATAGGGCTGGGGGCGTAGCTCGGAGGTAGAATGCCCCTGGGTTCCATCCCCAGTATGGCAAAAACTAATAATAATAATAATACTATGATTCTGGAGTGGAACAGCTTTTAGCATGGAAAAAGAGTTTCAGTGGAGAGATGGGAATGGGTTTGAATGTGCAATGGATGAGAATAGGTAAGGTAATAAAGCAGTTTTAAGAGTTTAAATCAGACTATGAAAGGTAATGGCTGCAAGGAAAGTGAAAAAAGGAGGTTTAGTTTAAATAGAAAGGATCTCATCTTGGAAAGTGCTAGGCCAGATCACTCAAATGGAAGATCAGAAAGTAACTTTCTAATATGCATTGAGTCAAACAAAAGATACACCTCGAATATAAAAAGCCAAAAACTGGTAAGAGTATGAATAATCCAAAAAAGGATGTCCAATCCATCATTGAAAAGAGCCAGTACACCGGGCGTGGTGGTGCACAACTGTAATCCCAGTACTTGGGGAGCTGAGACAGGAGGATAGCAGGTTCAAGTCCAAGCCCAACCTTAGCAACTTAGTGGGACCCTGTTTCAAAATAAAAATTTAAAAGGACTGGGGGTATAGCTCGGAGGTAGAATGCCCCTGGGTTCAATCCACAGTACAAAAAAAAAGAAAAGAAAAGAAAAGAAAGAGCCAGTACATGTAAGTATATAACCTTGTTTTATGCTTTTCAGTTTCTTGTACTTCTAAGCACTTTTAATACAAGAAATGATTGACATCACTTGCATTCTGCAGATATGAAGAAAGAACAGAGGTCATAATTGCCCAATTTTCCAAGGTCACACTTCAGATTAAAAGCAAACCCTAAACCGTTTTTGTTATTCTGCCGCCTAGTCGAGTACTCCGTAGACCAAACCACAAATGCGGTCAAGTAATTCAAAATGGGACGGAATGCGGCAGGGAGAACACGAGTGAGGCTCAAGGAACAGAAGAAGCTGTCTGCAACGAGTAAATAAAACTCAGTGTTCTATGAATCACTACTTGTCAGTCCCAGCTGTTTACGAAATACCCCCGCGCTGGGAAATGCTGCAAGTTGCATGTCATAAAGCTGATGGCCCTAAATATGCATAAGCTGTGCCCTTGGAACGTGAATTGGCAATATACACCGAAATCTCCTCCGCACCTAATCCTAGTTCGTAACGAACTGGCAAGGGTGTCACTGACTAAACTCTATAAAAGAGCACGACAGACACCTCCATGGAAATACCCCGTAGATACCTAGGAAATAAGTGTTTTAACAAATGCCTTTATAGACAAGCATAGAATGGTATAAATCGCCAGCTCCTTCGGTGGAATCACGCCTTGCTGCTGACAACCATCACAAACCCCGGCAATATGTAAAAGGAGCCCAATACACCCTTTTCTCCTAAGCGCACAGCTGCCTGGGATCTATTCCGCTCCCCCCGACGGTGGCACAGAAGACAGGGGCAAGGCAGGTGGCCGCCTCAAAGCCAGGAAAGGCGCTGGAGTCAGAAGAACCGAGAACTAGCGT
The DNA here is from genome assembly GCA_004027185.1 of Glis glis. Classification (NCBI taxonomy): domain Eukaryota; kingdom Metazoa; phylum Chordata; class Mammalia; order Rodentia; family Gliridae; genus Glis; species Glis glis. Next base: position 246 of record PVJS01035250.1, on the reverse strand, counting down.
CAGGGGGAAATGGAGCTGGGGAAATACCGGTCCCTTAGGAAAGAGAATACCAATAAAAGCCTCCCCGGCTCTAGGGCAAAGCAGAGCCGCGCAGAGCCGAGGCCTAGCTGGCCCGCGAGCGGGAACCGGGTCTCTAACTCCCAGGCTGAACCGGCATCCTAGGAAGCCAGCTGACAGCACCACCGCGTCCCGCCCTTCTCTATCCGCCACGGGCTGTTCCTGATGCAAACAGGCCCTCGTCGCCCC
>PVJS01035249.1:0-21118 GCA_004027185.1 Glis glis | reverse complement strand
AGGGGCGTTCTACCTCCGCGCTACACCCCCGGCCCTATTTTTTTTATACTTTATTTTGAAACCGGGTCTTTGAAGCCGCAGAGGGCCTCACTAAGTAGAGAGAGAGAGAGAGAGAGAGAGAGAGAGAGCTGAGGCTGGCCGGGAATCCGGATCCTCCGGTCTCCGCCTCCCAAAGTACTGGGATTACAAGCGTGTGCCACCACGCCCGGCTCCAGTTTTTATAATTCTTAAACAAAGAGCCTCAGTTTCCCTTTGTTAATTGGACAGTCCCACGTGGGGTTTCGCTGACCTTTACAATGGTTGGTTATAGATACAGTTGATCATCACAGACTGGTTAGACATTCGCTGTCCTTGTACATTCTATATTGGAAGATGTTTTCCCAACTTCCCAGACTGTTACAGTAATAGTAACCACAATAACCATTAATCTATAGAAGGCCATCTTGACCTCAGTCAGGAGGGTCCCAAGTAAGGATGTTTTGTTTTCCCAACAGATGTTTGAGTCAGGGGGTTTTTTACCAAGGACATTCTGTTATTTTAGCAAAGGCCTGAGTCAGACTTGCTAGCAATTTTGCTTTAACTATTTAAGGCCTTTACAACATCTATTTATTTATTTATTTATTTATTCATTCATTCATTTATTTTGGGTACTGGAGATTGAACCCAGGAGCATTCTACCTCTGAGCTACACCCCCAGCCCTATTTTACCTTTTATTTGAAAATAAGGTCTTACTAATTTGCGGAGGGTCTCACTAAGTTGCTGAGGCTGGCCGCAAACCCGTGATCCTCCTGCCTCAGCCTCCCAAGTACTGGGATTACAGGCATGCATCACCACGCCTGGCTTATTTTCTATTTTGAAACAGGGTCTCACTAAGTTGTGGAGGGCCTTGCTAAGTTGCTGAGGCTGGCTTCAAACCTGTGATCCTCCTGTCTCAGCCTCCCAAGTACTGGGATTACAGGCATATACCACCACGCCTGGCTTCAGTCACCTTTTGATTGTGCTGGATGGTGTTTCTTCAAGTAAGATTTTTCAAATAAGGTGTTTATAAGACCAAGCCAGACTAGTGGCTGGGAAAATACTGCATTCCTCCCACTTCTCAGCACTTGCCTTCATTCTCCTCTCTCTAGGGGCCAAAACACTTCCCAGGTGCAAAGCTTGTAACTCAGTCACTACTACAGGCCTTTGCTCTCAACTACCTGCCAATTAATCTCCCCAGAGTCTCTCAAACCACTCTGCATTGCCTATTTTAAATCTGTCACTGGATGTAGATAAAAATAAACACCATACATCCACAAAAAAATTCACTCAAAAGAATGATTCTGTATCTAACAGTCACTATTAAGCATTTCAGGTCATCTTTGAACAATTTACTGAAAGTCTCATGATAGAAACATTTTCTGTCCTTTCATACATTGGTTTGGTTCTTTCGTGTGTGTGTGTGTGTGTGTGTGTGTGTGTTCCAGTCATCCCAGTATTGAGAAATTTAATAGATGTTTACTGAAAAGGCCTGGACCGTCTTCAGAACTTGTGCAAACCTCAAAATACTTAGTTTATTCAGCACACGGAGCTTCCACTATTGCTTCATTGCCACACCCTTTCCAAATTCCTTAGAGACCTGTAAATCTAAAACTTATCAAGGATGGTTAATTTATTTCATTCAGTCTCAACTGCCAGAAATTTTTTCCCTTCTTGAAAAATTCAAGCTCTTCTTAGTTGTCAGGCATAGATTTTTACTTCTCTCCTCATCTTGCTGCCCAGGTCATAAAACTAGTGCCACATTCATAGCTGAATATGAGGAAATCTACAGCACTGCCTCTCATTTTAATTCCTTGTCTTGCTTTGGGCTAAACTGGACGTCAGCTAGAAAAGGTCTGGTTAAGTCAGCCAACTTTATTGAGTATTTACTATGCAGTAGACATTAAGGACAGATAGGTGAATAAATCTGATCTCTGCTTTTTTTTATTTTTTTATTTTTATTTTTGTGGTACTGGGGATGGAACCCAGGGGCCTTCTACCTCCAGGCTACACCCCCAGACCTATTTCATTTTTTATTTGGAAACAGGGTCTCACTAAGTTGCGGAAGGCCTCACTAAGTAGCTGAAGCTGTGATCCCCCTGTCTCAGCCTCCCAGGTACTGGGATTACAGGCATGCACCGCCACGCCTGGCTCCGATCTCTGCTTTTTAAGATATCAAGGTCTGTTAGGGTAAACACTCAGAGAAGAATAACTCTAAGACAGTGGGAAATAAGTAATCACTTCTGCACAAAGAAAAGACTAAGTTTCTCTGGCTTTGTGAGGCAGAACTAGAATTAGAGAAAGGAATTAGAGAAAACTTGAAGAGTGAATGCCACATGCCATCTAATAATTGAGTGGATAAAAAAATTGTGGTACATACATACAGTGGTAGTAAACTCAGCATTGAGAATGAACTAGAGGTAATCGTAAGTGAATTGCAAAAGCATTATGCTAAGTAAAGATGCCAGACATGGAAGACTACATGATGAGTGATTCTATTTAAGTGAAATTCTAAAAAAGACAAAACCACCATGACAGAAAGCAGAGTGAGAATTCGGGGGGAGAGACAAAGTTCTGTTACAATTTGTGATGGTGGTTACATGACTGTATATATCTGTCAAAAGTTATGAAATTCTATCTACACTCAAAATTGGTAAATTTTATTGTATATAAATTATGACTCAATAAAGCTGACTTTTTTAAAAATTTATGAATAGAACATTGCTCTGTAGACATGAGGTATAGGAAGGGCCGGAACAGGTTTGTGGATGAAGTTGCAAAAAGAGACAACCAAGGGCAGGCAGATATAAAAGAGCACGGCGGAGCTGAAGTTAAAGGGAGCAGAGGGCTGAGAAGGATTTATATCATGGAAGACTTATGGCCATTCCTGTCTTCTATAGGAAGGGTAGTGGTAACTTTAGCATCCAGACAGGAAGCAGCAAAAGGAGAGAAAAAACAATCAAATAATTTAAGAACAGGTGCTGTTCAGTCAGATATTTACTTAGGAGAAATAAGTATGATCATTTACATTGTAAAATCTGAAGCATGACCAGCATTATTTCTCAGCAATGGTATTGCTCCCAAGAGCACTCTAGAAAGCACATCCTCTCAAACTAGAGGCAAATTCAACCCATCAGAATTGAGCAATGTCCTGGCACACCAGTCTCTCAGGGTGGTTGTTTGCCCCTTAAACAGACTCAATCAAAAGTCAATGTGAGCTGGGCGTGGTGGCGCACACTTGTAATACCAGTACTTGGAAAGCTAAGACAGGAGGATCGCAGGTTTGAGGACAGCCTCAGCAACTTAGTGAGACCCTGTTTCAAACTAAAAAATAAAATAGGACTGGGATGTAGCTCAGAGGTAGAACACCCCTGGTTTCAATCCCCAGTGCCACACACACACACACACACACACACACACACACAAATACATACAAATAAAAGGTGAGAAAGGTGGAGCTATTATCATTATTTGCATTCTAAAAATTAGAAAGTTTAGAAAGCCAAGGATCAGGTAGTCTGAGTGGGCATCCCTTATACTCATAACACATTCAGGTAGTACTATACATATTGAATTGGAAAAAAGATGTAGGAATTGATTTTTTTCTCTTGTCTCCCCCCCCCCTTTCTGCATCTGGGCATTGAACCCTGGGAATCGTGCTTGCTAGGCAAGCTCTCTAACTCTGAAGTACATCCACAACACATTGTTATTGTTGTTGCCCAAGCTGGCCTTGAACTCACAGTCCTCCAGCTTCAGCTTCCCAAACAGCTAGGGTTATAGACCTGTGCCACTGCACCCTGCTGGGTTTTAAATTTTAGAGCAGAAAAAGTAGTCTTTGCACTTTTGTGCTTCTATATAATGCTGCTTGATTTATCACAGTAATAAGAAGTTTTAGCCTAAACACTTTTTTAATGAATAATACACTTTTTAAATCTTGTCTGTGACTTCCTGCCTTTTAAGGAAGCTGAGGTAAAAATCCTTTCCCAAAATGTATATGGGTTTGAATGTGACCCCTGTCAGCATGGGTAGGAGTAATCATAATGGGGATGTAGACTTTTGCCTATGGCTTATGCCCGTGTTTGTACTTTATGAGGATTGTCTGACAGGCCAGGTGTGAACAACTGAGCCAAATTCCTAGATGTATGAGAACTGGCTTGAGAAAGCAAAGATGAAAAGAAAGTAGAACAAGTTGCAGCGTATTGGGTGCAAATCTAAGGGAGGGTCTCCGAGCACCAGCACTCCTTTAAGTTCAGGAAGGTCATCTAAACAAACGAAAAACAGGACATTTGAGGCAAAATCAGCTTTTCAGGAAATTTTTCTGTAGAGGCAGAAAAGATGTAAGAGAAGAACATGACAGCGGCATCCAGGCAGATAGAACCAAAGCACCAAGTTCAGGAAGGAAGGAGACCAACGGAAGTCGCAAAGTAGATCACTAAGACAGAACTGATAGGAAGCTAAAGAGCGGCTTCCTGTAATGGGAAAAAATGGAAAAAAAATTAAGATATTAGAATAAAATTTATTGGGCATTATTGTACATCAAGTGGTAATACTTCATTGCTTTATATTTGCTCATTATGTTTTCACAACCATCTCTGTAAATTAAGTATCACTGTCTTCACTGTGTAGAGGAGGAAACTGAGGACTGAAAACCTTGCCTTGTGCACTAAGGTATGTTCAACTTTCCCCCGATCATCTAGTATACTGTCCATCATGGACTGAGTGGTGTCATCGCTAAAGTCATATGTTGTCCTAACCCTCTATTTGGAAACAGAGCCTTTAAGGTGGTAATTAAGGTACAATGAAGCATAGGATGAATCCTAATCATACAGGACTCTCTCCTTAGGAGAGAGATACTGGGAATGAGCACACACGTGAGGACTTGCTGAGAAGAGAGCCATTCATACAAGCCAAGGGGAGAGGCCTCATAGGAATCCAACCCTACAGACACCTTGATCTTGGATTTCTAGCCTCCAAACTGTGAGGAAATAAATTTCTGTTATTTAAGACACCCAGTCCATGGTATGTTGTTACGGTATCCCCAGCTGACTGATACACTAACAGAAACTAAAGCAAGCCTAAGATATGTAGAATTAGATAAATTATAGATATGTGATCTGAAGAAAACCAAAGCATAAAGCAGAATATTCGCCCTTGGCCCTGCACCTGGGGTATGTTTCTAGAGTTACACGTAAACTTTGGGAGGCCACTGGTGAGGAAAATCAAGTGGTAGGTTCAATTAATTGGAATCTACTGAGTTTTTCTCAACAAGCTAGATGTGAAGAATTCAGCATATAAACAGACAAGATATAAATGTAAACAAATAAATGAGATGCCATAATGGAGGCATGATGGATAGAATGTGGAATTGGAACCTGGTTAATCTATATTTAAATCCCTGTTCTACTATTTACTATAACATTATGAACTGCGGGGAAATTACCTGATCTTCCTCACCACAGTTTAGATTTTTCTCATCTATAAAATTAGTTTAACATACCCTAATGAGATTAAATAATCTGCTGCGTATAAAATAAATTTAAACCTCATGGCACATAGGAGGTATTCAATATAGATACCATCGTTGTTATAATTACAAGGTACAAAGTCTAGTGAGGGTAACCATAAAGGGATCATTACGTCTACATGGGAATGTCAAAGAAGACTTTCCAGAGAGTATAAACATTTAATCTGAGTTTTTAAAATTAAGTAGGTGTTTACCTGGCTGATAGAGAAAATGTGTTTGAAAAGGCAGTTCAGGTACAGAAAACAGCCTGGGGAAAAGTAAAGAGACATAAACCTGAACTTCAAGTTTAAGGAACTATATGTAATTTTAACATCATTGACCTAAGAGATTGAAGAGATATTAAATTATTGGACAAGCTATTTATGACAGAGTCACAAAGCAGTAGAGGCTTAAATCTAATAGCTTATTCCTCTCTCACATGAAAGTCTGAGTAGATATGGTACCTCTGCTCTGTAAAGTCATCAGACTCCTGGCCCCCTTTTTTTTTTTTTTTTTTTTGCAGTACTGGGATTGAACCCAGGGGCATTCTACCTGAGCTACACCCCAGCCCTATTTTTATTCTTTATTTTGAAACTGGGTGTCACTAAGTTGTGGAGGGCCTCACTAAGTAGCTGAGGCTGGCCCCAAACTCAGATCCTCCGGTCTCAGCCTCCCAAGTACTGGGATTACAAGCGTGTGCCACCACGCCCGGCTATTCCTGGCCCCTTTTATCTTTGTCTTTATCCACATGATTCAAGGTAGATCATTACCATTCCACATTTGAGTTGGGGGAGTGGGAGAGAGCAAAGGAGGGATCCACCATCCCTTTCAAGGATCAAAGCCCGAAGTTGCATGTATTATCTTCTACCCATACCATCCTAACCAGAAGTTAGTCGGGCACATGGACCTACAAGGGAGCTGAGTAAACATGGTCTATGCCAAGAGGCCATCACTGATTTTCACATTTTTGCTCTGAAACTGCCCAGAGTGCACTGTGAGAACTGTATGCTATCAGTAGTATTTCTAAGATTGGCTACTTTTGATAAACAACCAAGTGTCTACCACTATGTGTTCCCCCAGAACTGACTTCTCCCAGCATGACTACAACTGAACTCTAATCCTCTCACCCAGCAGTCTACCTCCCCGTGTGCTTTCCACTCTCATGCTCACTGTGAGGAGTGGAGGACCTTTCTCTCATTTAAACTTAAGGGAGAAGAGTAATTTCCAGATCGGATGTCTGAGCAACAATGGATTCCCCATTGAGCAGAAACACTGTGCCATGGTATGTCCCTGGGTCAGAAGTTTATTGTTTAACCACTTTATAGCAATTGGATGGGAGTTGCAATTATAACTTTAAACATACAAAGCACATTTAAAAAGATAATTTTTTTTTTTTTTTGCGGTACCGGGGATTGAACCCAGGGGCGTTCTACCTCCGCGCTACACCCCCGGCCCTATGTTTTATACTTTATTTTGAAACCGGGTCTCACGAAGTTGCGGAGGGCCTCACTAAGTAGAGAGAGAGAGAGAGAGAGAGAGAGAGAGAGAGAGCTGAGGCTGGCAGCGAACCCAGATCCTCCGGTCTCCGCCTCCCAAAGTACTGGGATTACAAGTGTGTGCCACCATTCCCAGCTTAAAAAGATAATTTATATATGCCACAACTAATTTATAAAACTACCTGACTGGGAAAGAAAAACTACCTGAGTGATAACAAAAAAAAGTGCAGTTTCTCAAATTAAGAAAAAAAAAGGATTGCATATATACTAAATGTATTTAAATATAACAAAATTTTTTCCAATCAAAATGAATTAGATTTCATCAAATAAAATCAAGAATATAAAAGCTATAAATCTCATATGGCAACAATACATCCACTATTTCTTTTTTTAAAAAAATAGACCCCTCCAGGCATGGTGGTGCACGCTTTTAATCCCAGTACTTGGGAGGCTGAGACAGGAGGATTGCAGGCTCACAGCCAGCCTCAGTTACTTGGCGAGGCCCTCTGCAACTTAGTGAGACCCTGTTTCAAAATAAAGAATAAAAAATAGGGCTGGGGGTGTAGCTTGGAGGTAGAATGCCCCTGGGTTCAATCCCCAGTACCGCAAAAAAAAAGACCCCAACCAGGTATGGTGGCACATGCCTATAATTCAGTACTTGAGAGGCTGAGACAGGAGGATTCCAGGTTCAAAGACAGCCTCAACAACTTAACAAGAACCTCTTTCCAAATAAAATAAGGCTGGGGGTATAGCTCGGAGGTAGAATGGAGGAAGGAAGGAAGGAAGGAAGGAAGGAAGGAAGGAAGGAAGGGGATCTCAAAACTCTCTTTGAATTGGAATAAGAAATCAATAAACAGAAAAGTTATTTAACTTGCTATACAGAATACCATCTAATGACATTGAGATGATTACGCCTAACAATAACAAATTCATTAATTGAAGAAATGTTAAATTTAGTATATTTAAGACCCTGTGTTCTGAGCTAGGTGCTATGAAGAACTAGGTGCACCAACAAAATTCTGGGTTTTTTTTATTACAAAACTTAATATAATGTAGGCCTACCAGCCTAACCCAATGGTTCTCAATCTGTTTGTCACTAGAATAACTTTGAAAGATCTAAAAAATATATACTAATATCCAGGTCAGAGTTTAGCACAATGAAAACAGAATTCCTGAAGGTAGAGTCCAGATCCTCAGGTGATTCTTATGAGCAGCCATGGTTGGGAGCTACTGCCCTTACTGGGCCCTGAGCTCCCTGAGGGAAAAGACTCTCATTCATCTCTAAGACCAACACAGTGTCTGACACATAAAGACATTCAAATGTTCAATAAGCAGATGGATGGATGGATGGATGGATGGATGGATGGATGGATGGCAGGCATTTCCTTCCCTCAAGGTATTTATTATCAAGTAAGAAAAATATAACTTGTGCACAGATAGTTGAGTAGATACAAATCAGTAGATGTTCCATGATTTCCACTGTATTTCACAACAGAGATTATGATCTGAAAGAAAGCCTACTTAAATGCATATAATGGAGCATTTTCATTTATAAGCCAAACAGGAAAGGTTTGAATTACATTGCACTTTGATTAGCACTTAATTTTAAAAGAGAAGGAAGGAGTCATCACACAGATCTTATCACTTAGAAGAAATCAAAATCAAAATGCTATTAACAATGAGGGAGTGCAAAGACTGAATCTCAAAAGTAAACTGTGGGCTTGCCTTAAGAACTTTCCCAATATCACCTTTTCCAGGACAGACTATGGGTTTGGTCAGGTTGGGTTTTTTGGTGACTTTCCTTCTCTCTTATCATTATTTCCAGGTCACCTGGCCACTATACCCTCTTCTAATGTACAATCAGTGCTTTCATCCAGCTAGATCATCTAGTGTGTGGATATTAATCCTTCCAAGGCACTAAGCCAGCATTATTCTTACCTAACTCCACCACACCCCAGGGTCACTTAGCATCTAAACTGAGCCCGAATCCATTGATGCCAAACACTTCTCACAAGGGATTGTGCAAATTAAACAACTCTTGTTACACAACAGAACGTTGATAATTAATATACCACCTATTGTAAACTAAGTGAATGAATAAACTAAATAAACTATGGAAACAAGTAACATTTGAATCAAAATCTCCTTGTCTTAGGGTCAACTTGTGTATTTATGTCTGATAAGGAAGGAGAAAATTCTTACAGTTTTCTTGGAAAGGAAGTTACAGAATATTTTGAAATGTTTTCCAGTATAAAATTACATGTGTGAACTCAAAAACATCGCAACACAATAGAGCTTTTTATCAGAAAATAAGAAGTGGTTTTCAACCAAGCAAACCCACTGGGCAAATGAAATGCAGGCACAGAAATTGAAAAACTGGTTTAAGTTAAAGTTTATATGTCATTCTCCCTCCCAAGATGCACAGATTGTATCTCACATGTTTTTCAACTTCTGGTGAGTGATGTAGCAAGGTTTTAGGTTCCTCCCATTCTCAGGAGTCAGACCAGTCTAAGGCGTGTTCTAACTCCATTCTGATCCCTGACTGACAAGAACCAAGAAGGAGGACCAGAGACACTCCACCTTTAGCGCAATGGTCAACATCAACTTCCCAAAGTAGCTGGGCTGACAACTGGCCTTTATTATATCTCTGTCCTCACCTGTGCCAACACATGACCCAAGTACTCAGAGAACTTTGGTCAACCACAAAGTTATCCTTCTCAGGAATTTGACCTTTCCTCCTTTCCAGGAGGCTAATCTTTGCTGGTTCTCCCATGGTTTGCTGCTTCCATGTATATGGTGACTTTTCCTCCCAATTCTTCAAACATCTGCTTAATCTTCTATTTATCTTTTTTATGACCTAAAAAAATTGGTCTCCAGCCCATTTTGTCTTCTCTTTTTAAGTTTAGATCAAAGCCTCCAGCTGCCTCCTATTGATCTTCACTTGGATATCTTAGTCTCTAAAACAAAACTAGATATCATGTTACTTTCACAAAATTGTTTCTTTTCCCTGTTTTTCCATCTTAGATCCAGGAACTTGCCATGCCTCTAGTCTTCCACACTAATGGGTAGCCTAGAGTTCTTGATTCCACCTGAAAACTATATCTCAGAATCAACTGCTACTCTCTGCCCCCCTTTCAAATTTTTTATTCAGACTCTCATTAGTTCTCACCTAGGCTGGTGCAAGAGTATATCCTAACTCATCATCCCCTCTTGTCTTTTCCCTACTCTGTCAATCATCCTCCTGGGCTTTCTTCATAAAGCTCAACAGATCTAATTTTGTCTCAACCCTGCTTATAAGTTTTTTCTAATTCTTCCCTTGCCTATAAGATGAAGTCCAAACTTAATCAGAGGGGCTCTCCAAGGCCCTTCCCAATATGACCCGAATCTACTTCTAGTTTCACTCTCTGCTGTGCCTCACCACACTCTAAATGGATTTCTTTATATGCCCCAAACTGGCCCTGTCCTTCTGGTTTTTTGCATGTGTTGTTCCCTATGTATAAAATAAGTGATCTTCCCACTCCACCTCCACCTGTAAAACTTCTATTTTTCCTTAAAAGTAAATAAATCACAATGGAATTTTACTCAGATTTAAAGAACAAAATTATGTCATTTGCAAGAAAATGAATGGAACTAGAGAATATTATGCTACATGAGATCAGCCAGTCTCAGAAAGTCAAGGGTCATATGTTTTCTCCTGTATGTGGAAGCTAGAGAGAAAAGAGGAAATGAAAGGGACTTCAGATAAATGATGAGAGAAACTAATAGAATAGTGGAAGGGGACTGGGGGAAGGTTGAGGAGGGGAAAAAAAAACAAGGCTTAAGGAAGGGGATAGTCCACATAATATTATGTCCATATATGAAGGTATTACTACCAATCTCACCAACATGTACAGAGGGAGGAGGGAGAAGCAGGGTGGAATGAGGAGGGAAATACACTAACTGATATGTGCATATACATTTATATCACTTTGAATCTCACTATGATGTATAATTACCATGTACCAATAAAGAATTTAAAAATTAAAAATAAATAAATAGATCAAATGTCACCTAGTTAAGAAAGCCTTCCCTGATTTCCTCAGGATTTAAACCATCCCACATTGGACTGGTTCAGGCATATCATTCCAAGAACCTAGAAGGCATCTTGCTGGAAAGTCAGCTCCTTGCCACAGACAGGAAGTGTATCTAAGTGGCTCTCCACTGTATCCCCAGCATCTAACATTTTTCCCAGGATATAATCCCTATTTTGTTGTTTAAATATTTTTAATGAATCTCTTGATCTCAGACTTCTCAGCACAGAGACAAGAAACAAGGTCAAGAGAGGGTATCAGTGAGAAGGAGAATGCTAGGGAAAGAGGGGAAGAAAATCCCAGCCATTAACACTCCTCCACCCCCAAGAAAAAAACCTAGGCAGAGAAAAAAATGAGTTTGAAGTCTATCAAAGAGACATATTGGAATGCTAGATAGGAGATAAGGTTCAAAGGCTTGGGTGTGAGCAGAGAGGAAGTGGTAAAAGGTGCTAATCCAGGGTGAACCCCAGGCAGGAAGATCTCCCTCTGAGATCACATGGGGCTTTTACAAGTAATAACTGTGTACTGAAGTTTATCTGTTCACATGTCTGCAACATTCCTCAGATCATGAGGTCTTTAAAGGAAACCACCTTACCTGCTTCATCTTTATATCCTGGGCACCTGTATCATGCCCACCAATTAGCACATGTTTTACTGTAAACATCCTACTGCATTGAAAACCCTTAAGACTAATAAATGCTCCTGCAGGGACTGAGCTTCACTGTGGGAACCACTAAGGAAGGCGGGCTTGGACGTAGAGAAGCAAGACATCAAGGTGTCCAGTGAGATTATGAAAGTCCAAATCTAACGTGGCACCTGGGAGGCCTGAGCTGGCTTTTCTCAGCTTTAATTTTAAGGCAATGACCTAGAATTTTATGACCCAGTTTGAGACTTTTACCTAGTCACAGTAAAGTTTTTACCTTTAGAAGAGCTTAATAACAGCTCTAGCTGAATGAAGTACCCAATAAAAAATGCTTCCCATGACTTAGTCGAGATCGTCTCTGATTTGGATAGTTTGTTGACACATATAACATCTATGAGTATGGTCCAGTCAGGTTAGACTCAGGATCTAGTCATCCCCATTTTTAAAAGAGCAACCCTTAACTGGGTTTGGTGGTGCACACCTATAATCCCAGTACTGGGGATGCTGAGACAGGAGGATCACAGGTTTGAGACCAGCACATGGTAATTTAGTGAGACCCTGTTTCAAAATAAAAATGAAAAATGGGCTGGCGGTGTGGCTCAGAAGTAGAATGTCCCTGAGTTCAATCCCAAGTACTACAAAAATTTAAAAAAAAGAACAACTCTTACACAAAATTATTGGTCTATGACAATAATTTAGCTTTTCAGTATTCCTGTTTGACATAATACAATAAATGTTTCACATCAGGATTCTTATGGAGGGACGATAAATTCTGTAACCTTCCTCCTATCAAGAGATGAAGCCCAGGTGCATATTCCCTGAATCTGGGTGGGCTCGTGATTCCTCTAATAGGATACAGAGGAGATAACCCCAAGTGACTTCTAAGGTAAGGTCACTAAAGAGCCATTTTGGTACTGCCTCGCTGGCTCTTGAAACCCCCAGAGCCAGCACAGAACTCTGCCCTGAGACCACTGTGCTGGCGGGGCTCAGGCGGGCACTCCACAGGCAATCCCAGCTGAGCAGGCTGGTCATTCATCCCAGCCCAGAGGCTCATGTTGAGTGGAGAAGCCATCCTGAAGGTAAAAATCCAGTCCGGTGATTCAAGTCACCCCAGCCATTGGAGCGATTCCATCGGAGGTTCCAGAGCTTTTCTGCTCTGCTCTGCTCTTTCCAAGTTCCTCACCACACCTCAGTTCATGATTCAGACTGATAATAGCAACTACTAGATGTTTATAAGAAAAAGAGAGAGAGTCCCAGTCTAGGTCCACTGGAAGAGTGGGGGAGCTGCATTCAAGATTTGTGGGATTTGACCTGAGCTTCCTGGGTCACAGGGGCATCCCGGTAGACAAGCCCAGCACCAAGGTGTGCCTTTCTCTAAGCATTCTTGGACACCAAGATTGTGTCTCCAGCTTCCCCTTATTCCTAGTTTTCTTTTCCCTTATCCTACTTTCTTCAATATGTTTTATAAAAAAAATTTTCTAAGCCATTTAAAAATATTTTGGGGAATTGAAGCAAAGTATAAAATACACAAATATATTTAAAATATGCTGAATAAAACATTAGTAGTTGAATTATATATATATATATATATATATTGTGTGTGTGTGTGTGTGTGTGTGTGTGTGTGTGCACTCGTGCGCTGGAGACTGAAACCAGAGGCATGCTACCTCTGAGCTACATCCCCATCCCTTTTTTAATTTTTTTTTATTTTGAAACAGGGTCTAAGTTGCTGAGGCTGGCTTTGAACCTGCAATCCTCCTGTCTCAGCCTCCCAAGTACTGGGATTAGAGGTATAGTTTTGATTCTATTGTTCAAGGCGCCCCCACTTCTTTGGTACTTGCAGTTGAACCCAGGGGCATTCTACATCCAAGCTACATCCCCAACCCTTTTTATTTTGAAATAGGGTTTCACTAAGTTGCTGAAGCTGGCCTCAAACCTGCAATCCTCCTGTCTCAACCTCTCAAGTACTGGGATTACAGATATGCCCCACATGCCCAGCTCAATCAATTTTAATTAATTAATTAATTAACTAAAGGTAAAAGTCATGAGAAAGCCCTACCTTTTCCTTTGTTCCTGGGTTAGGTAGTATTTTATCTTTTTTACTGACAAAATGCTATAAACTGAATGTTTGCTTCCCTTCCCCCACCCATAAAACTCATGTGTCGAAATCTAAAGTTCTAATGTCATGGTATTAAAAGTACCTAAAGGTGGGACCTTTGGTAGATGATTAGGTCATGAGGCCTCTGTCAATTTATTTATCTGCCTAGTTTATAATGGCATAATGGTATTAGTGCCCTTGTAAAAGGAACCTCAGAGAGCTCCCTCCCTCCTTCCACCATGTGAGGAAACAGGGAGAAGATAGCCATCTATGAACCAGGAAGCACCTTGATGTTGTACTGCCAGCTTCCAGAACTATGAGAAATACATTTCTGTTGTTTATAAGACACCTTTATACGGTAGTTTGTTACAGCAGCCCAAACCAAGATAGAAGAGTAAGTGGTAATTACAGCAACACACCAACTTGCTGTGTTTTCAGATTGATGAGAGCAATCTGGAAGTGGTAGGGGTTTTCAAAGTAACGGCGATAGCTGGGTGTGGTGGCACACACCTGTAATCCTAGTACTTGGGAGGCAGAGACAAGAGAATCACAAGTTCAAGACTAGCCTCAGCAGTTTAGTGAAACCCTGTTTCAAAAAATAAAAAGGGGCGAGGGTATAACTCAGAGGTAGAATGCCCCTGTGTTCAATCCCCAGGACCAAAAGAAAGAGTAACTGATACAATCATAGCATGAAATACCAAGCAACTTAAAACAAAATATGAAATTGGCCTGAGGGCTATTCTTGGGGGTATAGGAATAGAGAAAGGTAAACTGTACCCTAGTGCATACAACAAGATCCTATTTTTATAAAAATAGCAACAATCAAAACACACACATAGGCACATGAGCATATAGAAATGTGTGAAAGAACACTCACAAGATTGTTCACGTCTGCCACCTGTGGGGCCCCAGGAGATGGGGAGTAGAGGGAGAGAAAGAGATGAAAAAATTACTAGTTCTTTTTTTCCTTCATTTTTCTTTTTACTATTTCACTTGTCTCACTACATTGACATTTTTTTCGCAATTTTTGAACAGACATTAAAGGAAAAAAGTGGCTTTATTTTTTTTAAAGACTTTTTTTTTTTGCGGTACCGGAGATTGAACGCAGGGGCGTTCTACCTCTGCGCTACACCCCTGGCCCTATTTTTTATACTTTATTTTTGAAACCGGGTCTCACGAAGTTGCGGAGGGCCTCACTAAGGAGCGAGAGAGAGAGAGAGAGAGAGAGAGCTGAGGCTGGCCGCGAACCCGGATCCTCCAGTCTCCGCCTCCCAAAGTACTGGGATTACAAGCGTGCGCCACCACGCCCAGCTTTTTAAAGACTTTAGAATACACGTTTTCTTCCTTCCCCCTTCCTCCCACCCACCTTTGGTGATGTCCACTGATCTTTCCCTCAAATTCAACATGCTATATGTAACATGTACATGTAACACAGCACATGGGTTAGAATTCAAAATTTTACTAAAGTGGATGTGAGGTCATCGGTAGAGGAGAAGAGCCATTTTACAAGTGATTCAGGCGTGACTCAGGCACAAATTCAGTCACTGAGCACTCCTGTCACATATAAGATATTGGCCCATTGCTAGTAAATAGACTCTTAGAAGGCCTCTGAGTGTTTATTTTCATTATCCACCTTTGATGGTTGTGTGGAAAATTCTAACACTCACAGTTGTTAATAATTTGTAAAGAAATACCCAATTAGCAGCAATCTCATTGTGATTATCAGAAGCTGAAAGAAAGTAATCTCAGCTTTATAACTCAAGTATAATTCCCCTTGCAAAAAAACTAAAAAGAAATCATCTGTGATAGTACTGGATTCGATGCACAATTTTGCTACCATGTAACCAATCAGAAAGAGTTAGTTTACAACCAATTATTTCTAAACACAAATTCACGTTTTTGGAAGGTATCCTTCATAGTTTAATTAGTTTATAGCTAATAATTCTAAATAGCATGTCAATCATTTTTATTAGTAAGAGGTATATTTGTGTGTGTGTGTGTGTGTGTGTGTGTGTGTGTTATGGGGGATTAAATGCAGGGGTGTTTGTTCTACCTCTGAGCTATACCCTCAGCCCTATTTTATTTTTTCATTTTGAGACAGGGTCTCACTAAGTTGCTGAGGCTGGCCTCAAACTGCAATCCTCCTATTCAACCGCCCAAGTACTGGGATTACAGGTATGAACCACCATGACTAACTTAGTAAGGGGTATATTTCACAAGTGATTTTCCCAATCGGGTTAACTAAGAAGCTCTCAAACTCAGACAAATGGATTTCTGAAATTTTTTTCTATTGGTAGTTCTGTTTTAAATTTTTTCTAGGCTAAAATTGTCCAAACCATGGTCTACAGCATAGAACTTTGGCACCTTGATTATTGATTTGCCCTTATTCTGGAGCAGATCCAGAATTGTTTTCTGAGAAAAATCCATAAACTGTCTACAGACCTCCCCAGGCCTCCTCCATGCAAGGGTAGGCCAACGTCTACTCAAGACAAAGTCTACATTAGGCACCTTCATTTGCATAAGGAAACACCAACTTTTTTCTCCTTGCTCAGATGATATTTTTATTACATTCTTTCTGACGTATACGAGTTTTAAAAAATACATGTCCTTAGCCAGGCATGGTGGCACATGCTTGTAATCCCATTACTTGGGGAGCTGAGACAGGAGGACCACAGGTTCATACCAGCTTCAGCAATTTAGGAGGCCCTCAGCAACTTAGTGAGAACCTGTTTTGAAACAAAAAATAAAAGGGGCTGGGAGTATAACTCAGAGATAGAATGCCCCTGGGTTTAATCTCCAGTACCACACAAAAGAAATGTACTTAAATCATAACATAAATAATTGCTCCAAGGTATCTCGTGACAATAAAATACCTAAGTCACTACCCAACTTTTATCAAAAGTCAAGGTACAAGAAATAATAGTTATGGAGGACTTAGTCAATGGGATAGCATCTACCCAGTCCTATAAATAGTTTATGTTTTTATTTGTGGATCAATCCAGGCACACAGTGTGACTGAAGGGCCACATTTCCCTTATGGGAAGGAAGAGGCTGGGTTTGTTGCATAGAGGTAGATAGGGTTGAAATTATGGATGCCTCCTAGCCCATTTATCACTATAGAATTCTATATCATCAAAGAATTTTAATAGGTAGGGCACTATTGCATAAAACCAAGTGAAAGGTGATTAGTACCTGACATGAAACAGTAATTATTTGTAATTAAATACAATGAATTGAAAATTGACCATTAAAGAGGGAAGGAAACCATCCAAATGACTTTTAAGGCACTGGCCCTGCATGGAGAGAATAAATGAGAAACAGGTTGGGGAAGAAGGATTAAACCCAGTGTTAGAAATGTTGAGCTTCATGAGTCAGCCATAGAAATGACATACTGACTTATCCATGAAGAAATATCGCAAATAAATGGAAGTTAAAACTGTAACAACCACCCACCTATTAACTATGTCTCCTTCGCCAAACCACATCTCCCCTTTGGGCCTCAGTTTCCTAATGTGTAAAGTGAGGATCATCACATTTATTTGAGGATTACTTAAGCAAAGTATTATATTTTCACTAAGGAAGCTTGTTTGAATAACTAAATGGTTGCTAACTTCACCTTGGAAGATGTCATGGAACAGTGGTTATCAATCTCTTAAAGAGACATAAATGACTTTGATAATAGTTGTAAGCTATGGACTTTTTTATTTGAAAATTACACATAACCAAAAACCTCCAAAATTATACGCACAGTTTCAGATGACTTGTGGATCCCTAAAGAAATCAGATTTTAAAATTCTTAATGATGTACAATGGTAAGAGGGAAAATGTGGGACTCAACCAGGGGGGAAAAATCAACATTTAATGAATGAGCGTCATAAGAGATGACCAAGAAGGAATTTCCAGAAAGCTACAAAGAGATCACTGAATGGTTTCAAGAAAGAGGTTGTAACTAATTCTCTCAGATTTGATGAATAGGTCCAATAAGATAAAGTTAAAATGGTCATTGGCAACTTTCACAAATTGAATTCATATAGGGAAAGAGAAAACTAGAGTTTAGTAAATCGATGAGTGAAATAGTAGAGATAACTCATGGACAAAAAAGAAAAGACAAAGACAGAAGGAAAGAGGAAGAATTTGGGGTCAAAAAAGGTCTGGGTTTTTTTTGTTTTTTTGTTGGTTTGTTTATCTCTGTGTTGTTTTCTGATCATGAGAATTTATCTTTTCATTGTTTTGTTTGTTTTTTAAGCATGGAGAGATTTGGGGTTTATTGACTCAAGATTGGAGCCAATAGAAAGATTCAGGTGGAGGATAGAAACAGAGTGGGAATAACTGATGAAGCAAGAGTCTGGCCATGGCGATGGAGAGGGAAGGAAGGGAACCGAGGGCTCCAGGAAAGGGTTTGGCTTTGACTGTGAAGAATATATCATCCTCTGAGTATGAGGAAGGAGGTAGTGAAGTGCCTTTATATCAGTAAGTGTGGGGCAGGGCTGACAGCTGACCCATGACTACAACTTTCCCAGTTAAGTAAGAAGCCAGGTGCCCTACTGAGAACACGGGGAGTTAAATGTTGACAAAAACTATGAAGATTTGGCACAGAAGCCAAAGAGGATGATAAAGAATTATAATCAAAACACTAGACTCCAACTGCCCTGTGATAACCTATGAGAATTCATTTCTCATAAGCCTTTAAAATCCTGGGAACCACCAATGCCAAAGAAGTATTTTGACCTTTCGACCGGGACCGCCATCTTAACAGTAATCTGCCAAAATGAGGAACACAAAGGGAAAGAGAAGAGGTACCTGACACATGTTCTCCAAGGCTTTAAGAAAACATGGAGTTATTTCTTTGGTCACATATATATATGAATTTACAAGAAGAATGATATTGTAGACATTAAGGTAATGGGTACTTTTTGAAAAGGAATGCCTCACAAATGTTACCATGGCAAAACTGGAAGAGTCTTCAGTGTTACCCAGCATGCTGTTAACATTGTTGTAAACAAGCAAGTCAAGGGCAAGAGTCTTGCTAGAAGAATTAATGTGCGTTTTGAGCATATGAAGCACCCTAAGAGTCGATATAGCTTCCTGAAGCAAGTGAAGGAAAAAGAAGATTGGGAAAGGAACTACCATATAACTCAGCAATGGTGCTCCTGGGCATCGGCCCAAAGGAAATGAAATCAGAATATTGTAATCATACTTGTATATCCATGTTCATAGCAGCACAATTTACAATAACCAAATTATGAAACCAGACTAGATGTCCATCAATGGATGAATGGATCACAGAGCTTTGGTATATACACACAATGGAAATTTACTCAGCCATAAAGAAGAACAAAACTACACCATTTGCAGGAAAATGGATGGAACTCAAGAATATTATACTAAGTGAGTACACCCAGTCCCAAAGAACAAGTAGATGAATGTTCTCTCTTATAGGTGGAAGCTAGAGAGATATTCAGAAATAAAGGCGACATCGGATGGATGAGCAAAGACTTCAGAGGAATGACTGAGGGTGATTAGGGAAGGAGTGGGGGGACAACGTCATAAAGAATGCACAGTAGAAATAATGTCATGAATGTATACAAAATTGCCAATTCTAATCTCAAAGACTTGTGGGGTGAGGGTGAGAGTCGGGGAAACCTGGTGGGGAGGGCAACAAGAGTTGTGTGCATGTATTTTTCTAACACTCTGTACCCCAACATGATGTAAAATTACAATGCACCAAATAAAATATAAAATAAAGCCGGGCATGGTGGCACACGCTTGTAATCCCAGTACTTTGGGAGGCGGAGACCAGAGGATCTGGGTTCGCGGCAAGCCTCAGCTCTCTCTCTCTCTCTCTCTCTCTCTCTCCCTGTCTCTCTCCCTCTCTCTGCTTAGTGAGGCCCTCTGCAACTTCGTGAGACCCGGTTTCAAAGTAAAGTACAAAAAAAATAGGGCCGGGGGTGTAGCGCGGAGGTAGAACGCCCCTGGGTTCAATCCCCGGTACCGCAAAAAATAAATAAATAAATAATAAAATAAAATAAAATAAAATAAAATAAAAAACTAAAGGTGTTTGCATTTCTCATGACCTATGACGATTTAAAAAGCAGTTCCAAAAGTATTCCAGGATTCTTAGAAAATGTCATGCTTTCTTAGAAAAACCTGTTAACTACAAAAGAAAGCAATATATTTGCCACATTTAACAAACTCTTAGGAACTAAGATAAAACAACTAGTTCATAGCCAGGCAGAGTGGCACACTCCTGTAATCCCAGTACTTGAGAGGATGAGATGGGATGATTCCAGGTTTGAGGCCAGCCTCAGCAACTTAGTGAGCCCCCATTTCAAAATTAAAAATTAAAAAGGAGCTGGGGTTATAGTTTGGAGGTAGAACACTCCTGGATTCAATCCCCAGTACCAAAATACATATTTTATATACATAATATGTACACACACACACACACACACACGTCCATTATTTAGAGTAGTGCCTGTAATGTACATGTCCATAGTGCCACCAAGCGGTTTTACCAGTTTTATAAATATTTCTAAATACAGTAATGCCGTTGTTTTGGGAGTTAGACACTAGGTGGCAATAGATTTCCTTTTAAAGGGGCTTTCAGAACCTTGATAGAGTTGGAAACTACTCATATTCAAGGACAGGCATTCAGCCATTAAAAAAATAATAATAATAATAGCAATAACCTTGTCCTAAAGTAGAGAAAATTCGCTGACATTTTTTACAATATGCTTTGCAACATAGGTTGATCCTATTAAAAATGTATGACCCATTTCTCATTCTTTTAATCATTTAGTTCCCAATAGAAGCAAAATATTAAAACAACTACTTGTTTCCTTTTTAGCATGCTGAGCCTAAGCAATAGATCTCACTGACTTTCTCTGCTTCTTTGAAAGTCTTGTGATTAGTACAATGCAATCCAGCTGTATTGACTCTATGTGATTAGCTACTAATTAACACAACTTCACTAAGTAAAGACTTCGAAAAACCAATGAGGAATTTATGCAACCAGCTTAGGTATATTTGTATGCTACCTTCAATGACTAAAAAAGAAATATGGGGAGGGTGACTATGACTATCATTCCATCTCTTTTCTAACCTACCTCTGAGTCTAAGGATTCTTTCTAGTTTAGGAAATGGTCTATTCAACCTTGAAATACAAATTCAAAATCCATAGTAGGAGGTTTCCCTAGCTGCAGTCAGTGCCACATACTGCACGAGAACACAACAGTCATGGCTTGTGTGTGTGTGTGTGTGTGTGTGTGTGTGTGTGTGTGTGTGTTACTGGG